>PVJA010055521.1:10000-11201 GCA_004027025.1 Myocastor coypus | reverse complement strand
GATCCTGGGAGGCTGTGAATAGGTGGATCACTATGAGTCTGATCTAGCAGTGAGACCCTGAACACCCTGTAGACCCTACCCTAAAATACAAGAAGAAGAAGAAGAAGAAGAAGAAGAAGAAGAAGAAGAAGAAGAAGAAGAAGAAGAAGAAGAAGAAGAAGAAGAAGAAGAAGAAGAAGAAGAAGAAGAAGAAGAAGAACAAGAACAAGAAGAAGAAGAAGAAGAAGAAGAAGAAGAAGAAGAAGAAGAAGAAGAACACGAAGAACAAGAAGAACAAGAAGAACAAGAACAAGAACAAGAAGAAGAAGAAGAAGAAGAAGAACAAGAAGAAGAAGAAGAAGAAGAAGAAGAAGAAGAAGAAGAAGAAGAAGAAGAAGAAGAAGAAGAAGAAGAAGAAGAAGAAGAAGAAGAAGAAGAAGAAGAAGAAGAAGAAGAAGAAGAAGAAGAAGAAGAGGAAGATTACTGATCTCTACAGCCCCTTTCATTTTTGGATTCCTGATGTTCTAAGGAATTTCTCAGATCCACACTTGCTTTTACTGGTTCCTCTGAAATATATGCATAATAGAGAGATAAATGCCTGAAAGGAAATCATCTCTTGAGGTTCTTCAGCACAGATGGGTTAGTGTAAGATTCTAGACCATCTACTTCATTATTTTCTTTCTAATCCGAGCCTCCCCTTGCAACTCAGGGGTACAACTGGACGATGATAAAAACAAAGATCATCTTGAATCGCTTTCAGCTCAGGGTATGTGACAAAGCCTAAACAGCTTGCACCCCTCTGGCATAGCGCTCAATAAACCAAACTCTACTACGATCACTAAAGCTGCCACAGACTATGTATACATCTTCTATTCTAGATTTTTTGCCTCTATGTGAGTTGCAGCCTCATGTCCAGCTCTGATTCTCCCTTCCTTTTGGTTTGCTGAATCTGTAGAAACAAATTTATAAACGTTTGTCTTAGACAACAGGAGCACGTAAAGGAAGGCAGAGTACAAGTGTCTCTCCTCAACAGTTGAGTCATCACTTTGCTCCCAGAGTGGTACTGTGCTTGTATTTTTTTGAAAAATTAAATAATAAACTTTAATGTCAGAGATAAAGAATACAGAATTGCAATTAAATATTACACAGAAATCTTCAGCACCAAATGTGATTTAAAAAGAGTGAACTAAGCACATTAGAAATTGTTTATATAAGGTAGCAA
>PVJA010055521.1:0-5000 GCA_004027025.1 Myocastor coypus | reverse complement strand
ATTTTCACTACTCAGTCTTCAGTCTATTAAGCACCTCTTCTGCTCAGTATATTCTATTCTTTAGAATAGATCCATTCAGGTATTACTAAAGTGCATGATTCATAATAAATCTATAGAATTGTGAAATCAACACAACCCAGTTTTTGGATGTGTCCATCAATAAAAGTACTTTAATACTTCTTTCCAGCATACATGTTTTTCCAAGTCTATTTATCCTAACTACATTGTCAAAAATAACCCGTATTTCATGCTTACTATTTTCACACTTTTATAATGCATCATGTATGTGTCATTCTGTGAACAAGATATTGTACAAGAAGCAGATTTTACACTTGAGTTTTTTGGAATTGTTTTTCTACTTCATTTGCAGACCTACTACTAACAGAAGAAGGGCAAGATGGCAAGATTTTTCCTATACCTGTGTGTGTTCAGAGCTCCACATTCATTCTAATAGCCATTTCACAAGTCAATTACTCTGCCCACCAGCCGAATCCCTTGAGAGCTCTGTAAGATTTTTGGTTTGCTTTGATTTTGAGGGCTCCGTGACGTGACACTTTAAGAACATAAAGATCAAGGGTAATAAATGAGGGTAAGAGAATAGGAAAAATGCCAAAGGATGGACAGGCTAAAATTTGGTACATGCTTATATTTCTAAATATCTGTGTACAAATATGTAACTGTTTTTAGCACATTGTATAGGGATTTATTAGAATATCAGTGATTGATGGAAAATACCAATTCCAAGTTAAGTCATGATATTTTAATTCTTAAGAATGCATTGAGGGGCCCGGCGGGATGACTCAGTGGTCTAAAGCGCCTGCTTAGGGAAGCTTGGGCAGCTTCAGGGACTGAGGTTCGATCCTCGGCACCACATGCTGCGCCAGCCCTGCCCTCGGGGTGGGCTGAGCCAGCCATAAAAATGAGTGAATAAACAAAGGTTCTCAAACAAGAATAAAAATAATAAATAAAATTAAAAATTTTAAAAAAAGAATTCATTGAAACTACATTGTTTTAAGGGGAAATAATTAGCAATATTTACTTTAAAATTATTTATTATCTTTATATACTTCACTTTTTAAATTACTTTAAAATAATTATGAAATGTCAATGTATGTTTAAAGTGGTCTCATTATATTTCTATACTCATTATTTAATGAAATATTTGTGATTATATACTTCAACATACAATATTTTTTCACATTCTAAAGGGGAAATAATCCTAATACTCAGTGTTTAACCCTTTTAGTGTATCATGTTAAATGTGATACAGAATGTATTATGAATATATAACTGTTTTAAGCCTCATACAATATCAAATACTCTATACTGTAATGTCAATGTTCAAACTATTTTTTACCATATACTTTTGACATACATAGGTAGATAGATATATAGATACATAAATGTTTGTGGTTCACAGTCATTTGGGGTGTGTGTGTGTGTGTGTGTGTGTGTGTGTGTGTGTGTGCATTTGTGTTGACTGGAGAAGACATTGTACATTCTGTGTTCTACCACTGCTAGTACTCTCATTTCTTTATTCTTTCTTTCTTCTTTTTTTTTAATTTGCAGGACCAGGGTTCGAACTATGACCTTGCACTTACCAGGGAGGCACCCGTGCCATGGAGCTATCTCTGCACCCCTCTTATTCCTTTTAAAAGTTCCAGGTATTTCAGGTATTAAAACCACAAATCATCTATTTTTCTGTTAAAATATTTTACAATATTGCCAAAATTTAATCTCGCCACAGTGAAAATTCTAATTATAATTCCTGCTGAACATGTGTAAGATTACAGTGGCAGGTTTTCATCTCAGTCACATGTAATATTTGTTTCTTATAACAACTATTTCAGTATATATCATTACTCTCCCTCAAAAGTATTGACAGATGATTTAATAAGCCTTGGAAGCCAGGCATGATGGCTCACGCCTATAATCCCAGCACTCGGGAGGCTGAGGCAGGAGGATTGGTGCGAGTTCGAGACCAGCCTGGGCTAAAAAAGTGAGCTCAAGGCCAGCCTCAACTGCATAGCGAGACCCTGTCTCAAAAAGACCGAAAAAAAAAAAAAAAAAAAAAAAAAAAAAAAAAAAAAAAAAAAAAAAAAAAAAAAAAAAAAAAAAAAAAAAAAAAAAAAAAAAAAAAAAAAAAAAAAAAAAAAAAAAAAAAAAAAAAAAAAAAAAGCCTGTATAAGGAAAACAGCTATATAAGACGGAAATTAATTGAAATAAAATTAATGATGCATATTTTAATGTGTAAACAAATATTCAGTATAGTGATACCTTGAGACATAAAATGTAGGAAAGGTAATTTCTCTTATTCTGAAAGCAACATGATATTATAGTTAAACATTGCTTTATGTTGTGAGCATATATTACCACAAGAAGATAACTAAGTAGTATAAATCTGTTGCAATTACACACTATTGCTGGAAGGTTGTTAAAGTGACTTATGTTCCATATGTTACTTTGCCACAAGTGATATTTTCAAAGTGATAAACAGTCGCATTTATCAAATAAAGAAAATTCTACAGACATAAATATGCAAAAATAATATATTAGTTTAATGTAAAATAGAAATCCATTCTGTCCTTAGTTTATTTAATAGACATTGTATGTATGTTAATATCCAGGAGGACTCCTGGATGAAAATGTACTTGCAGGCCAAGTAATTCTTCTGTGTATAGGTTGTCCTGTGTGTTCTTGAGCATTTGTCTTCTACGATGGCTTTATCTAGATGTTCCCAGAAGTCTCATGTGCTCAGAGCTGGGTTTTCTTGCAATGACTTGAACATGAGTGTGTGACACTGGAAAATGGGTGTGTAGACTGGATTACCAAAGTTCTGGGGATGAAGTCTAGATTTACACGAGAGAGAAGACCGCACAAGAGTGCTGATGGCAGCAAACAATCAGTTTAAAAGCTGGATGGAATAAAAAGGGAAAGTAAAATGGGTTGCTTCTTTCTCTCTGTCATGTCTTGAACTCGCTCTCCCCTGCTATCCTTATCGACGACGCTGCGCTGCCTTTGTGCCAGCCTCATACGGTTTTGAACCCCATACAAATGTGAGCTTAAACTAAACCTTTCAACTTGCAGTTGTCAGGTACCTTGTCCTAGCAAAAAGAAAGTAACTGAGACAACTCCCATGGTTCTGTGTACGATATCCTAGTCATCTTCAGGGTCTTAGCAAATCTCAGTGTCCAAGACAGGTCCAACTAGCTAATACTCAAATAGCTATTTCAATTACTTACTTATCTCTTGTTGCTAGGAAAAAAATACTTGCCACCCAAAATTAAGAAAAGGTGAAACACAAATGTAAGTACTGAGTGACAAATTGAACAGACAACTAATGTTCAGTGAAAAATATAAAGTAAGATTGTCTAGCACAAAATAGGAGAACATCTTAGACATATTCCAAATGTGAAAAGGAATTTACATTTCCAGGAGAATTTTGATTGGATAGAGGAGGGAAATGACTTTGCCGTCTTTTTTCTCTGCTTCATTTTATTTAAGATGTTATATGTATTGTGTAATTAGACATCACATTGAAACTTTAAATTAATTAATACGATATGTTATACACATGCACCAACTCCTCCTGAGGAAAGTAATGCCTATGCACTGTGAACTTGTACTAATAAAAATATAATAAAAAATAAGTAATGAAATACGAGGAATTTCTGTATTATATAAGTATATGTATACAAGTATATTATGCACACACATTTCCAGGTGACAGAAAATTCTCAGTTTTTTCTTTAGAATTACTATATACTCATAATCCTACATATATACAACGTTAGAAGTTAACTACATAGATAAGTAAATAGATAGATAGATAGATAGATAGATAGATAGATAAATAGATAGACAGACAGACAGACAGACAGACAGACAGACAGACAGACAGATAGATAGATAGATAGATATGTGTGTGTGTGTGTGTGTGTGTGTATACATGTCAGAAGTAAATCCTATACACATACGCATTGGAAGTGATAATGTAGAAGAAAAAAGGAATGTGTATGAATGATCCATCCCTACTATGTGCAACTGCAAATCATAGTTTTTTGTTTAGTTTTGTTTTTTGGTTTTTTTTATTTTATTTTTTTTCAATTTTTTATTGTTTAAATTTAACAATGGTTATAGTACATATTTTCATCATCAGATCGGATTAGATTACTACATACAGGTATATAAGACTGATCAAACAATTAAACATTAACCTTTCTAAATCCACATTACTTTTTTTTTTCTTTTCCCCCTTCTTTTCTTTGAGAGTTGACATATTGCATATTGTCCTCACAATCATTCTATAGAGTGCAGTGTATGGGCCTGACCCACCTCCCTACTGATGTTGCATAGAAAAAAGAAAGAAAGAAAAGGAATGAATATACTTCCCTTTGGACTAAGAGGAAGCAGATACATACACAGTCAGAGGTTTTGCAATTGCAGTGTGCCACCAGTGAAGCTTGTAATGTTGGAGGCTATTGAATCTAAGCCTCCCAAAGCTCATCTCACCAATCTAGCTCTGCGTTCCATGCATTGCAATCAAGGATTTTTTTTTTTTCTTGCTGGGTGGTCAAGGGCAAGTCGAAGCAAGACCTGTATAACTAAACATTCATTTTTTTTTTGTATCTTCCAGGGTCAAATCCCCTCAGGATTAAATTTGAGACCATACACAGTACTTTGAAGAACTGTTGTTAGTGCTAGCCTTCGGGACGAGTCACGGCCAATGCTTGGCCATTTTGCTTTCTGTGAAAGCTTGAGAGAATGTTTTTCTCTGGGTGACTCTCCTTAGATGCACTGGAGTTCACTCATCCCTTTCCTCTGAGGTCCCATAATCTCCTTGACCAGGAAATTTGGGACACCTCTGAGTTATAGGATATTACAGCACAGGTTCTCTTATATCCTGGGTCTTTATTGACCTTGAAGGGCTAGGGCCAAAATATTGGCTATCCTTATAGCCCTTCTTTTTCTCCAATTGTCGGTCTGTTAACTTACATTCT
>PVJA010055520.1:0-11151 GCA_004027025.1 Myocastor coypus | reverse complement strand
AGGGGCCTGGCGGGATGGCTCAGTGGTCTAAAGTGCCTGCTTGGGAAGCTTGGGCGGCTTCAGGGACCGCAGTTCAATCCCCGGCACCACATGCTGCGCCAGCCCTGCCCTCAGGGTGGGCTGAGCCAGCCATAAAAATGAGTGAATAAACAAACAAAGGTTCTGAAACAAGAAAATAAATAAATAAATAAATTAAAAATTAAAAAAAAAAAACATGTGTACAACTTTTGCTTGTCAGTTAGAAGAACGATGAGCTTCAGGTTAGCTCAGTGATTTAAGCACTTGTGCCAGCAATCCCAGTAGGCACAGGGGATGGCGGTTTGATACCCAGACCCACCCTTAAGGCAGGCTGAGCCAGCCAAAAACAAAAAAGAATGAAGCTTTAAAGTGGGGCTTGAGAAATTGGTAC
Organism: Myocastor coypus; assembly: GCA_004027025.1. Classification (NCBI taxonomy): domain Eukaryota; kingdom Metazoa; phylum Chordata; class Mammalia; order Rodentia; family Myocastoridae; genus Myocastor; species Myocastor coypus. Next base: position 10,742 of record PVJA010055520.1, on the reverse strand, counting down.
CTATCTTAATTGGTACCTATCTTAACCTACTGCTGGCTTTCTGAAGCCCAGTGTGCAGGGCCCTATGGCAGGGCTTGAGGGTGGCCCTGGCCATGAACCTCACAACCCAGCAGCATCTCCTTCTACCTGGAGATGTGCTGCCCAGGTTGTCACATGTGACCCTTTCACACTGCTCCTCATCCTCTTTCTACCAAGGTCAGATTCAGCGATTTCTCTAACGAAGACAGTAGGACAAGGCATAAGGGCACTTTGCAGGTGCAAAGAGCCAGCAAGAAGTAAAGGACTCTCATGTCCCTTGAACTCCTCCATTGCAGCCCCCAGGTGCCAGAAGGAGGTGGGCCTCTGGGAGGTCACTGGGTCATGGTAAGGTCCTTGGGATGGGATAATACTGGGCTCAGGATCCCCAGCTCTGGTGTGGAGGAGAGACGGCCACAATCATCACCTGCATGGACCTCAAGACAGGACCAGGAGGAGTGAGCACTGCTAGCATCTGCAGTTCCAGGACCTTGGGAATCTCTCATCCACAGGATACAGTTTCCAGATTTTAAAATGACAAACCATCTACAAAGCAGTTGTGATCCTATCCTACAGAGGGGGACACATTATAGAGGTAAGCAACCACATATAAATAAAATTACTGATACCATTTTTAACCACCTATCCAAAAATTTTTAAAACTTCTTTTTACAGAGCTGAGATAGAGCCTGGGGCCCTGTGCCTGCTCTAGCACTGAGCTTGACTATTTGAACCAGGTAGTATGAGAAGAGGATTGGACCCTACCTTCAGAAAGAGTTTTCAAGGTAACTGAAAATATTAAACTTTATAAAAACTGGAAAACCCTGAAGGGAATTGAATAGTAAGTCTCATCTACTTTGAATATTCTTACATATTTTGATCAAAATATATAGGGAAAGGCAGGAAATTTGTGGAGTCTGAATCACCAGTACCCCAAATTTGTCTTGTCTTTTCTACAGGCTCTTGCTATGTAGTTCAGGCTGGCCTTGAATGCATTATGTAGCCGAGGGTAGCCTCAAACTCATGACAGTCCTTCTGCCTCAGCCTCTCCAGGGCTATAATTGTAGAGGCTTGATCACACCCAGCTCGTGATTTTAATACTGAACTTGTGCAAATTATACAAATAGTAAGTGAGTAAAAGTAAGTAGAAAAAAATATGTAGGGTTTGGAAAACATTAGAAACACCAGGCAGGCGCTGTGCTGCTAAGCGATCTCCCTGACCCTTTAAAGCTTTTTTTAAGCCAGGCATGGGGGTGCACACCTATAATCCTAGCACTCAGGAGGCTGAGGCAGAAAGATCACTGAGAGTTCAAAACCAGCCTAGGCTACAAAATGAGCTCAAAATGAGCCTGAACTACATAGTGAGACCCTGTCTCAAAAAGATAAAATCTTTAATGAAAAATTCTCAAAATCAACAATAAATACAAACTGAATTAGTGTAGTCTATGGATCCCTGGGGGTGGGTAGCGGTCCTTGAGGCTATCTCAGGATCCATAAGGTCAAAACTATTTCCATAATACTAACACCTCACTTTTCCTCCCATTTCCTCCCTGAGTGAGTGTACAGTGACATTTTTAGGGGCTGACACACAAACTATCCCTGATCAGAAGGTGACCCTGATCAAACGGCCCATAGAGTACTAGTATATACTAGTATTCTAAGAATCTCAAAGATGTTGTTTTTACTTTTAATATTATAAACATCAGAAGACACAACACAGAGAAACATGAGTTCTCTGGGGCTCTCAATAATTTCTGAGTACAGAGACCCTAAAAGACATGAGGTTCGATAATAAGGTTGGGAACTGTAACGTGTTTACCGCTACAGCTTCTACCTCTGCCTCACAAATGATACAGTCCATAAATATTTGCCAAATAAGCCCTAAAACTGACAAAGTTTTATCTAAACCTGCTTTTAAAAATAGAAAGCATAAATAAATAAATATAGCAAGCAAATAGTCAAGCATGGTGGTGCATATGTATAGTCCTAGCTACACAAACCAAGGCAGGAGGATGCCAAGATTGAGGCCAGCCCAAACAACTTAGATCCTCACTGAGAGGTGGAGGGAGGGTAGGGATTCTTATGTACCAACTGCCCATAAATGCAGTCATCACAAAGAGAAAGCAAACATCAACATTTTTCCTTGGCTGCTTTGACTAGCTGCCAGCTTTAACTCAAAATAGTCCTTTCCTCCACATAGCACATTCTCATAGCACAACGTATTGACCATGTAGGCCATAAACATGTAGTCACTTGGCCAGCAGCCTGCATTTTCATTGCCGACCTCACTTCCACCTGCTGGTTCTTTAGGAATCAGGCAAATGTCTAGCAGCACAGATGGCCCCTTTGCTGTGGCCGGCAGAATGAGATCTCGCACTGTGTTAGACAACAAAGCAAAATGATTCCAACAGTCACTTTGCTTTGTTGTTGCCCCATCATTCCTTTAAAGTCCATTTGCAGAATAACAGCACGTGTCAGTGGTAATAGCCTCAAGTAGATTGCCCATCTCAAGGATTGAAGACCTGCAGTAAAATACTACCCAAGCAGTAATGGATTCCAAAGCCTGCTCCTTAGGTCATATCTGCTACACTTCCTACATCTTAGGTCCTGATCTGGATGCTCCATCTGCCAGGGGTCAGGGCCCCACTGAGAGCACCTGGTCTGCACTGTCCTGATGGCTAGATGCTGGAAGAAACACCCTGACCATAATGTCTCAGATCCAACTCTGAGCACCAAGGAAGAGCTAGATCATTCACTTAGTGGGAAGACTCTTGTAAGGAAATAAATACCCCATGCTGCCTCTGCAGCCAACTCTCACTTCAGCTGTGTCCAGCCAACTGCAGGACCCTTGGGAACCTGGGAAGAAACAGCCATGAGCATGCCCAAGGGTTCCTGCTCACACCCATTTGTGCCACACTCATGGGAGGACTTGCTGCAAGGCTTCCCATTCCATCTTCACAAGAGGAAAAAGAAAAGCACTCCTATCTTCAAATAGCATGATCTAAGCCAAGTGTGGTGGAACACTCCTCACCAGGAGGAGTGTACCCCATCACTTGGGAGGTTGAGACTGGAGGATCTCAGTGAGTTTCTAGCCAGCATGAACTAAATACTGAGACACTGTCTCAAATAAAACCAAAAAGGAGTTTGGCACCTGAGTGTAGCATGAGGTGAATGTAACAGCAGGGGTGAGAGGGAGGGAAGCCATAGGCTTCACTGTGCAAACCCAGGTGTCCTGCAGAGGAAGAGGGTATTCATCTTTTTTTTTAATTTTTTTTCTTGTTTCAGAACTTTTTGTTTGTTTGTTTGTTTGTTTCCATGGCCGGCTCAGCCTGCCCTGAGGACAGGGCTGGCGTAGCATGTGGTGCCGGGGATCCAACCACGGTCCCTGCAGCCGCCCAAGCTTTCCTAAGCAGGCGCTTTAGACCACTGAACCATCCTGTCAGGCCCCAGGTATTCATCTTTATGCCAGAACAGAAGATATAAACCAGGCAGGATGGCCATCTCTGGGCTGGGAAAAGTATTAGGAGATTCGGCCTGCAGATCTGACTCTACCCTTGCGCTACACAGGACTTCAGATAAGTTTTTTCCAAAGGCTCAGTTTCCTCAAATGTCAAATAACAGATTAAGTGATTGTACAACTTATTTGTTTTGGTTTTTCTGAGACAGGTTCTTGCTGTGTATTTTAGGCTGGCCCTGAACTCACTGTGTAGCCTAGGTTGACCTCAACTTTACTAAGTGCTGGGATTATAAATGCACCACCACACCCAACTGAAATTTTTCTGATAAAGAAAAATCTTAGACTACAATGCTAAGTCTTCTTACCTTTGAATAGAGGCAACTCAAGAGATGTGGTGGACATACAAAGAATACATTCAGCTGATTGTCATATCATAAAGAGCAATGACAGTGTTGTGTTTTGATTTTTTTTTTTTTTTTGTCTTTTTGAGACAGGGTCTCACTGTACAGTTCAGGCTGGCCTTGAGCTCAGTTTTGTAGCACAGGCTGGTCTCGAACTCTCACCGATCCTCCTGCTTCAGCCTCCCGAGTGCTGGGATTACAGGCATGCGCCACCACGCCTGGCTGGTGCTGGGGTTTTATTTCACAACAGAACCCCTGGGAAGCTGGCCTGGGCACACACATGACTCCAGATACAGTGAGACACAGGTGACAAGCTCAAGGATTACATCTGGGATCATGGGCTCTGGGTGGTCCTGATGGCATCTACAGAAGCAGTGGCAGAAGAGGCCCTAACTACCTGGGCCTGAGACCTGGGCACTAGCCTGTCATGGCCTGTTTGCTCAGGAGATTTCTGAAGTTCTAGTTGGCAAACTTGGCCTTGCTATCCAGCTCCTCCTTAATGCTGACGATCTGGTTGTTCTTGGCCAAGTGCTCAGATTGGCAGGGTGTGCCAGTCTTTACCTGCCCAGTGCTGAGTCCCACCTCTAGGTCAGTGATGAAGGTGTCTTCTGTCTCCGCAGACCAGTGGGACATCATGACACCCCAACCGTTGGACTGGGCCAGCTTGCATGTCAGCAGGGACTTGGTCACTGGGCCAATCTGGTTGACTTTGAGCATCAGGCAGTTACAGGCCTTCTTATTCACGGCCTTGGCAATATGGTTGGGGTTTGTCACTGTAGGTTCTTCACTCTCGCTGGCTGTGAACTTCTGCTAGGTGCCCCAGTCATCCTGGTCAAAGGGGTCCTCAGTGAATACCACTGAGTAGTCCTTGATGAAGGACTTGTAGAGGTCACCCAATTGATCGAGTGGGATGTATCTTCTGGGGTTGTCAGGACACTTGAAGTCCAGGTCATACTCCACAGACCTGAGGAAGTTGGACACAGCCACATCCATGCTGATGACCGCCTTGTTTGAGTAGCTGGCCTTCTCGATGGCACTCTTTAGCAACTGCAGGGCTTCCTTATTCTCCAGGATGTTGGGTGCGAAGCCACACTCATCACTCACATTGGTGGCATCCTTGCCATCATCATTCACATTGGTGGCATCCTTCCCATACTTCTCCGTGATGACATTCTTCATGTTGTGGTGGACCTCAGCCCCAATGTCCCTGGCCTCCTTAAAGCTGGCTATGCTTATAGGCAAGATCATGAACTCCTGTATGGCCAGCCTGTTGCTGGCATGTGAACCGCCATAGATCATGCTGAAGGCAGGGACAGGCAAGATGACCTTGGGGTTGCCTACCAGGTCAGTGATGTGACAGTATAGGGGTACCCCTTTCTCCACGGCACCAGCCTTACAATACTCCCAGGATGGCATTCGCCCCAAACTTGGATTTATTCTCACTCCTGTCTATCTCAACCATCCGTTTGTCAATTTTCTCCTGCTCTACAACGTTCAATTTCTTGCCAACCAAAGCAGGTGCAATAGTTTTATTGATGTGCTCAACAGCCTTTGACACACCCTCACCCAGGTAGCAGGTCTTGTCATTGTCACACAGCTCTAGGGCCTCATAGTTGCCAGTGGAAGCCCCACTGGGCACAGCAGCTCAGAAGAGACCTTTGGGGGTGTAGAGGTCAACTTCCACAGTGGGGTTCCCATGAAAGTCAAAGATCTCTTAGGCATGCATCTTGAGAATAGACATGTTGGATTTCTGGCTACCAGATCTTGTCACCCAGGAAGCAAAGAGGGTCTAATTTGATTTTTAAAAAGGGTGTGGTGCCCCAGCCTGTAATTACTATAATTCCACCTAATCAGGAAGCTAAAGCAGGAGGATTCAAAGTTCAATGTCAGGGCCAGGGAGATAGCTCAGTAGAATAAGCACTTGCCTGGCAAGCACAAGGTCCTGGGTTCAATCCCCAGTACCAAAAGAAAAAAAGAAAAAAAAAAAGTTCAATATCAGACTGGACACCTTAGCAAGACTTTGTCTCAAAATAAAAATATAAAAAGAGCTAGGAAGTTAGCTGGGCATGGTGGCTCACACCTGTAATCCCAGCAATCGGGAGGCTGAGGCAGGAGGATTGGTGCGAGTTCGAGACCAGCCTGGGCTACAAAAGTGAGCTCAAGGCCAGCCTCAACTGCATAGCAAGACCCTGTCTCAAAAAGACAAAAAAAAAAAAAGAGCTAGGAAGGTAGTCCAGCATTCTCTGGGTACAATTGAAAGTACAACAATAATAATAATGTCCCCAAATATTAAGTGACTGTCAGTGGTTAGACTTTTCCTGGAGGTGACTGTAGAATTGGCTCCCAGGCTGCTGTGGCCTCCAAGTACCTGCTGATCTTCCCCTAGCACAGACAAATGATAATGTGTTCCTCCTGCTAGTCACATCTATGGACCCAGTGGTGTCCTTGGCCTGAGGAGACAAAGGCATGGTAGCCCCTTTCTCTTGGCCACTTCTGTCATCTGACTGCAATGAGGCATATGAACTGTTACCAGGCCTGTGGGGATTGGGGACACACACTTAATACCCAAGGGCATATGGCTGCTTTTCACTGCTGTGCCATAGAAGCAAGAAGCTACTTCATAGTGAAACATTAGCTACTACATAAGCTTCAGTTCACAGATATGGAAACAATAGATTACAACAGCAACAAATGTTACCACTCTCCATCTAGGGAGGGAGGGAGGGGCTCTACTATGGGCTTCACAGCAGTCCTCTTATTTCATTCCTCTGACACGCCTATGAGGAAAGTATTATTATCCTCATTTTTTGAAATGAGAAACCTGAGGTTCTCAGGTGTTAAATAACTTGCTAAATTTTTAAATTAAGAAATTACTTGGTGGCTGGGGATATAGCTCAGGAACACAGTGCCTGCCTGGCAAAGTACAAGGTCCTAAGCTCGATTCCCAGTACAAAAAAAAAAAAAAAAATTACATGCTAACTTGGCCTACTCCAAGTATTTGTAGGTAACAAGAGAAAGAATCTGAGCCTGGTTCTGCAGTTTCTCAAGTCACTCTTTTTTTACAATGAAACAATCCAAAATAATCCCAGCACTGTGGGAGCTGAGGCAGGAGGACCACAAGTCTAAGCCCATCTTGGGCAGCTTTGCAACTTAGTAAGACTGTCTCAAAATAAGATATAAAAATAGAACTGGGGATATAGCACCTTGGGAAGGCCCTGGGTTCAAAACCCAGTACCACAAACAAAATCAAAAGTGAGACAATAGGACTGGAGGTGTTGCTCTGAGCATAGGGCTTACCTACCACATTCAAGACCCAGCACCACAGAAAATAAAAATGAGGCACTTGTCATGTACCTACAGGGCAGCAGACCCTGTGCCAGGCAGAACAACTGGTTGGGCTAACAATAAAATACAACACAAAATCCTGTTTTTTCAGGCTCCAGTTAAGACTGTGGTGCATAAAGCTTGCCTTCAGGGGGCTCAAAGGCTGGCCAGTGTAGGCCTGGAAGTCCTCCAGGAAATGGGTGTGGGCCAAGCAGAAGGGCAGGGATTATAGGACTTGCCTCATACTCAGCTAGCACAGTGAGATAAGAATGTCTTGGTTCCAAGACAGTCCCTGGGTCAAAGAAGTTGCCCTCCAATCACCCTGGTCACTACAGTCACAAGAATTCTACTGAGCTTCCCACAACAGCCACACCTATGCACCTAGATTTTATTCCTTCTCTCTCTCTCTCTCTCTCTCTCTCTCTCTTTGCAGTACCAGGGATTGAACTCAAGACCTTGCACTTGCCAAGCAAGTGCTTATTCTACTGAGCTATCTCCCTAGCTCCTCTTTTTGATGGAGATGTGCTGAAGCTCAGACAATCTTCAAAGAAAAGGGCAGGCACCTGGCAGTGAGATTGGATTGCATTACAGCTGTCCTCAGTCAACTTAGGGGACTGTCTACAACAAGATGAAGGGAAACCACCATGGCCACAATGCCCAGGTCACAGACTCTGGGTCTGACAATGCCCTGCACTCTAAACTCAGCCTCTCAAGTCTGCACACACAAGTGGGCTTTATGGGCCATAGAGCTCATACAGTTGAGGGCCCCTTCCTGGGACAGAATTCAGTATAGCGCTTTAGAAGTCTCCTTGCATGTAAAGAGCTGTGAGCTCTGTGGTATATGTATGCCTGTGCCCAAGTGAGATGACACCACTCATCAATGTTTTTACAAGGCTTTGAGAAGTGTCATTATTTTCCTAAAGTTAAAATTTTCACCTTGCAAAGAGTGAATTAAGGATCTGAACATAGGGTGTTAGACTAATCTCATGTATGTTTCAATCATGTGAGCTCTAATAAAATGGAATTGCTATCATTTATTAAGCACCAACTCTATCTTAGAAGAAGCATACCTATTTCCTTGACTAATTCATGTCACTTGTCTCTATATATTCACTGTTATTATGTCCATTTTCAGATAGGGAAAGGTGAACCAAGAAAGATAGAACCACCTGCTTCCAGTGCCCAATCACTCTCCAAGGTTTTGTCTACAAAGCTCCTCCTCACTACAGACCCCACTTGTCCAGGAAAGGGCAGAATGATTTGCTGTGACTATAGATCTGCCTGCTGAAATGAACTCTGTCCTTCATGGCAGTGCCACATGGTGCCATGCTCCAGGGTTGAGTGGGCAGTTCTTAAGTCTCCTAAGTGTCACTTCTGAGACTTTCTCATGGAGAAAACCACTTGGAAAAGCTAACACTGACTCTGGTCTCAGCCAGCTGCCCATACCCATCCTGAATCATGAAAGACCCAGGGAATCAGGATCCACCACACTGGCAAGAACCCTCCCTCTCCAGGGCTGCAGGAGACAGCCTATAAAGCCAGGAAGAAAATTCACATCAAACTGATCATGGAAGTACTTGACTCTAGCTGCTCAAAGCAGGAGGCTGACATCCACAAATCTCACCAAGATTTGCCTGTGCAAGGTAAAGAGACATGGGTGCTCAGAAAACCACAGTGCCTGAGCTCAGACAGTGCACCAGCTTTCCCTGCCCTGGGCACTACGAACTTACTAAAAATTAAACAGAAGGGGCCACGGAGATAGCTCAGTGGTTTAAGAGCCTGCCTAGCAAGTGCAAGGACAGGGTTTGATCCCTGGTACTTCATGCTGTGCAAGCTGCACAGTGAGACATGTACCAAATACATAAATTTAAATTTTAAAAATTTAAATGATGGTTGCTATAGCACTTTTTTGTGCTAAGGATTCTTTTTTTTTTTTTTTTTTTCTGTAGTTTAGGTAAGTGTCTACAGTTCAAGGTCTCACTACTTGATCAGACTCATCAGTGATTCACCTGTTTACAGCCTCTTGTGAGTTGACATCAGAGCCCCCGCCACCATGCCCAGTCTCAATTGCCATCTCAGTGAACCCTGGAGGCAAGGCTAGCTTGGCAGGCCCCCAAATCAAACTCCCCGCCCCTGAACCTCCTTGTAGGCGCTTTAATCAAATCTGCTGAACTATTTGGCCGGCCTTTTTACCAAGAGTAGAACACAAGAGTTCGCCTTTGCATTGAACTACATCCCCAACTCCTTTTATTTTTATTTTGAGACAATTGTCACTAAGTCACTAAATTGCCCACACTTGACTGGAACTTTAGATCCTTCAAGCCTGCTGGATTGCTGGCATTACACATGTCTGCTATCATACCTTGGCTCCTGCTATGGCACTTTTCTAAAAAATTGCTTTTAATTGCTAGATTCCCAGCAATTTACTGTTTCTGGAAAAGATAATGCTACCAGGTGTACTACCTCAAGCCAGAGCGGGTCTGAGCTTTTCATCTCAGCCTGAAGCAAGCTCAGACAAAAGGAAAGCCCGCACCTGAGGTTGTGGGTGCACCAGGAAAGGCTGCTGCAGACTTCGGTAAGGGAAAAGTTAATCTGGACTCTCTCCTGTTCCTCTTTCCCAGGGTTTGGTGAAGCCGGGGGAAAGAGCAAGGAGACCGTGGCAAACGAAGTGAAGTCAAAGGATGGAGCCACCGGGCACCAGGGCCATGCCACTAGGTCTCAGCGCGAAGAAGCGGGACTGGGCAGTGCGGGTGACCGCCAGGGGACACAGCCGCGAAAGGCGAGTTAAGCACAAAGAGAGTCGCCCGGCCCAGGAAGGAACATAGCCTGTCGCTTCAAAGGCTGTGTCTCCTCGCGGTTTTGTTTCGGCACAAGGTGGGAAGGAAAGAAACCAGCTGGGACCAGCTGAGATTGGATTCTCTGAGGGGCAGAAAGAAATGCAAACGCCAGCCAGAGGCGTGGCCGTGCTGGGAAACTGGGCTCGTCTGGCGGTCAGCGCTCTGGGTCCACAGCCATCTCCTTCGCTCTCCACCCAGCAAGGAGGCGGGGGTCCAGTCTGGGGTTCCCTGGCAAGGTCCGCAGTGGGAACACACGCATGTATGACGCGCGCGCTCAGCGCACCCAACCCCACCTCACCTGCTCCACCGCCCGGTCCACGGCCTTCTGGAAGACCCGGGACACGAGGAGCGTGACGCTGGTCACTAGCAGCAGTAGGGACAGCGTCCCGGCCGCGTAGAAGCAGCATCTGCCCATCCTGCGCGGCGCCCCGGACTCGGCCGGCTGCGAAGAGCGAGAGGCGCCCCCAGCCGCAGTGGTGGCGTTGCGAGGTCCGGGCTCCAAGCCCGGCTTCCCGGGGCCGGGGGTGGCTGGACCCGGTTCCTTGGCCGGCGGTTCGGGAGGCCGAGAGCTAGCGCAGGCCGTGAAGCTCGCCGCAGCCCGGGGCGTGGCCGGGTGGTCACGTGACCCGCAGCGGAGGCCGCGATTTGTTGTCCTGTGAGCCTGGCGCTGCCCTGAGCTCCGAAGCGCGGCAGACCTTGATGAGTTGG
>PVJA010055519.1:0-11154 GCA_004027025.1 Myocastor coypus | reverse complement strand
ATTACTCTATAACATAGGTACTTGAGCTTATCATCACTGGCTTTCTGAGTATCAAATACCTTTGACTTAGCTTGTAAATGATATTTTCTGACCATCATTGATATTCTAATAACTTTCCATACAATGTGATATAAGCAGTTACACAATTTTGACACAGATATTTGGAAATTCAAGGAAATACAAAATTGTAGCCTGTCAAAAATATGGTATTTGGCTCAGTCTCTTATTTTCAAGTACTACTCTTGAGAGAATGACAGTATTTTTTTTTAATTTTAAAGTCTTATCACAATAAGTAATCTTTGTTTAACATTATAGAAGACGTGTATACTTGGAATCATGGATACATTTAAGACACAGTGAGATTAACAATAATGAGTTACCATATATGTGTACAAACCTTTTTTTTATTTTTTTTTTCTTGTTTCAGAACTTTTGTTTGTTTGTTTATTTATTTTTATGGCCAGCTCAGCCTGCCCTGAGGGCAGGGCTGGCGCAGCATGTGGTGCCGGGGATCGAACCACGGTCCCTGCAGCCACCTAAGCTTTCCTAAGCAGGCGCTTTAGACTACTGAGACCATCCTGCCAGGCCCCAAATCTTTGTTTTTAATTTAGTTGCATACTAAAATCTTTTTTAAGAGAAACTTCAGTTGTATTTTTTTTTTTTTGAAAGACTTTTATCTTTAAACCAATGACCAATTTATTGAGGGTGTCTCTCAAGAGACTATTGAGATTACTGGGAGCTCCTCATTAATGAACAAAAAGTTTGGCCGCACCTGTTATTCATCAATAGGACTCTCAATAATTTTTAATTTTTTTTCTAAGGAATTTTTGCTGAATTAATTTAAAGCCTTTGATAAACTGTGCATAAACCAATTTTGATATGACTTAGACCAGCTGGTAACTTAAGAAAAAGCATGCTGTTAAGCCTGTATATCCCATGTTGTATTGTGAACAAATGACCAAAAAGGAATAAAGTGAACAACAGCAAAAGGTGGGACAGCTGTTCACATGGTGACACACGCACGGAGACAACAACACAGTGCACACAAATGGCCATCTTTACAAAATTATGAGTGCACTCTACTATATGTTTCTGGCCAGATTAATTTATATTAACTCTATTGGATTTTTTTTGTTTTTGTTTTTGTAATGGTAGCCAGACTAGTCAGATTTTGTTGTCAAAGCAGAGATCTCTTAGCAGAAAGTTTTGTAGAAATAAAATCTATCATCTCTAAATAATATCTATGCTGTATATTTAGCAAAATTTAGTTATCTTTATATATTTCACCATCTATTTAGACCTTCGATTTCCATTTTGTCAGTTCCTTTAGTAAGCCCCAGGTTGGATCTGGTCTCCTTGTTAATTTTTTTCTCAGATCTGGCATCATGATACAGCTTAGCAGCACATTCTGCTACCTACATAGGTCATTCAGCATTCTCTGGGGAAAAAAAAGCATACCCTCTCCCCCAGGTTAGTACGTACCACCAACTATAGTCCTGTGTGCCTATAGTAGTGGACTGGGTCCTCTGTTGTCCAGAATGGAAGTCTTTTCAAAGGACTCCTCTAGCCTTTTTGTATGTATTTGATGGAATTCCTTTTTTGCTATTGTACTTCTATCTTTTGTAGAACTTAAAAGTTAATAGTGTTTTATACATGAAGAACACTTCATGTTTAATTTATTTACTTTATGTCTAATTTATTACTTTATGTCTTAATTTATTTACTTTATGTCTTTTTCTTTCTTTTTTATGTTTGTACAAGGTTTCACTACTAACTCATAGTGATTCTCCTGCTTGTACCTCCCAAGTGCTAGGATTACAGGCACACGCCACCACACCCAGACTCCATCACCGGCTCAACGCGCTCGAGAGCGGGACTGGCACAGCAGGCAGGCGGGTCCAGAAACCAAGCCCTGACCCCTGTGCTTCCCTAAGCAAGCACTTAATCTGCTGAGCTATATGTTTAATTTATTTTTGAAGGTGAATTATTGAACTATTATTTTGGTAGCTTGCCTGTCACTGACAATCTTCTCAGTAGCTTATACCAAAACCTGCTGTACAATTTTAGAAAGGTTCATTAGAGCCCTGACTAATAGAAACCAAGGGAAGTAATATTTTATTCTTACAAAGGAGTTCCCTCCGGGCCCTAAAGGTAGAGCTCTTAATTTGCTACACAGTTGCAATGTAAAGGTCAGTTGATTGTGCTGGCAAAGATATCCTTTCCAATTAGCAAATCTTGTGTAATGGCTAAATTGTAAAACACATTTTCTGCCTGTTTCCTGCTATATGTATGTTATTTCCACAATAATCTCCTGGATTTAAACCTGTTTTAGCTATTTCTTTCAATTCATTTGGGGCCATAGTCTGTTATTGTAGCATTTCCACTAAACTCAAAGTGAAGGGAGCAGTAGGGTCATAAGTAGCAACAGCTAGTTTTAATGCTTTTAAGGTTTTAAAAGATAACAATTCATGAAGACCTACAAGTTAGTTTCAGTCTGTGATTCAGTGAAATTTTCCTGAGCTGTCTTGCTCAGGATTGCGGATCATGGCTCCATAAAATCCATTGGTTGTTTCAGTTTTGCCCAGATATTAACCATAGACACTATCTTGAGCCAAACAAATTTGAAATGCCAGCAGTGCACATAGTGAGTACCAAGGCCACAGGATACCATGGATACCATAGTCATGCCTCTCCTACATAGCACCTTTCCAATGAACCTTTCCAAAATTGTACAGCAGGTTTTGTTACAAGCTACTGAAAAGATTGGCAGTGACAGGCAAGCTAGGAAATAATAGTTCAATAATTGGCCTTCAAAAATAATGTTCTTCATGTATAAGACACTATTAACTTTTAAGTTCTACAAAAGATAGCAGTACAGCAAAAAAAAAAAAAAAAGGGAATTCCATCACATACATACAAAAAGGCTAGAGGAGTCCTTTGAAGAGATTTCCATTCTAGACAATAGAAGGGACCCAGTCCACTACTATAGGCACACAGGACTATAGTTGGTGGTACGTACCAACTTGTATGGCTGGATGAGACAAACAAATCGACAGGCGGCTGGGGAATCCCGCCTAAGACTAGAACCCAAGGGCCTCTGGGAGCCCAGTTTGTAATGCTTTAGGCTCTACCTCCTGTACATTTGTTTTACCCTCCTTGTCCTGTTTGGCACCTGATTTCAAAACAGTGCTCCATACTAAGTCTTTTATGATAGGCTTAGAAAGTAGCACAAATACAAAAACCACAAAAATAAGAAACTTTTATATACATCTGTGTACACCTATCAACATCCTTAGTTCTTGAAACTTTTTCCCATTGTTAATGCAATCGAGTCTTTATTAGGCTTTACTCAAGGCTCTTTCTCTCTTTATGCTTTGTTATCTCTCTGGCCTTATTGAGCCCTCCTGGCCCTAGTGAGCCCATTTCTGGCTCAGGTGAGTCCCATCCCCATGTTTTATACCTAGTGCGCCAGGGCCTATGTACATCTGTGTGGGCTGCTGCTGGCTCTAACCATTCTCCTTCCCCACCTTGTGCTCGCTTTTTGGAAGTGGTTCCTCCATCCACACTTACCTCATACTGGAGTCCTGTTCGGGTGCCAAATGTAGAGATCCATTGGTGTTACTGAGAACAGTTCTACCCTGGGGAGACACGGTGGCAGGAATGAGAAAGATAGACAAGAAGACGAAAAGCTGGGCTAAGTGGTTGCCAGTCTGCCTGATTGGCAAGACTAACTGAGCATGCACAAAAAACAATCCTTTATTTATACTTTTGCGAAGTTGTATCACATGACACAAGATTGGTTAGCAACTAGTAGCTGACCTGAACCAGACAGGATGTTTTTTTCAGCCCTGCGGTAGCTTATTTGCTATAAGCACTGAGGCCTAGTCCCATCTATACACACTTGATCAATTTCCTGGCTTCCTGTGGGTCCCAACACTGCATTCCCACCAGCAGTGGAGAAGTGTTCCATTTTTCACATAGCCTTTCCAACATTTGTTGATTGATATCTTCATGATAACCATTCTTTCTCGGGCAAGATGCTATCTAAGTATTGTTTTAATTTGCATTTCATGGATGGGTAGAAATGTAGAGCATTTCTTCATGTATTTATAGGCTTTGAATTTCTTCCTCTGAGAAGTCAGTGTTCATCTTGGTTGCCAATTTATGGATTGGGTCTTTGAATTTTGGGACCCTAATGTTTTTTAGTTCTTTATAAATTCTAGATAGAAGACCTTTGTCCAAATACTTATTAGTTAAAATCATTTTGAAATTTGTGGGTTGACTTTTCTCTCTGTTGGTAACTTCTTTTAATGTGCAAAAACTTCTCAGCAAGAGGATGTCACAGTTGTTGATTCTTTCAAGTGTTACACGTGTAGTTTGATTTTTGTCCATCAACTCTTTGCCTACCCTGATGTATTCAAGACTTCCTCCTACTTTCTCTTCGAGGAGATTTAGTGTTTCTCTTTTAATATTTATATCTTTAATCCATTTTGACTTTAGTGCATGGTGATAGACCTGAGTCTATTTTTAATTTTTGACATGTAGAGAGCCAGTTTTTCCAGCATGTAGTGGTTGATACATTGTGTCAACTTGGCTGGATGACTCAGCGGCCCCATTCCTTGTTGGTGGGAGCCCTGCCCTAGGGTACAATTGGTTCTACCCTGGAGGGTGACCAGGGCCTGCCTAGGATGTGATTGGCTCCTCCCTAGCGTGGATCAAGGTCCCATCCTGGAGTATGATTGGTTCCACCGTAGGGCACAATGGGCTCACTTCAGAATGACTGAGCACAAAGAGAAGTTTTAAAGGGCTGAGGAAGGAGTCAAGACTTCACTTCGTCGGAGAAGCTTCAGTCTTTGCATTCAGCCTGGACTTCATCATCTGGCTTGCAGCGCAGACTCTTCAGCCTCCAGCTTAGATCTTTCACTGTCTGTCTCAGACTCTTCAGCGTCCATTACAGACACTTCAGTCTTCCAGCGCAGACCCATCAACTGATGGATAGAGACTTACACGGAGTACTGTAGTGAAGTCCAGAGCTTGGGATTGAATTCTTCAGTCTGGAGTATGCAGATGCCCTCTACATGCTTTCTCGTCTGACTCTGTAGCTGACTATTGTAAGCCAATCTTATAATTCCCTATAGATTGTATATTTTGTGTTAATATCCATTCCTTATATTATATCTTTTCTGTTCCTCCAAATCCCTGACCAGTACACAGCACTATTTGTTAAAGAGGCTATCTTTCTTCCAATAAACATGTTTAGCCCCTTTGTTGAAGATAAGGTGGCTGAGTATGTTTGTATTTGCTTCCGTATCTTCTATTCCTTTGATCTTCAGGATTTTTTTTTTTTTTTTTTTTTTTTTTTTTTTTTTTTTTTTTTTTTTTTTTTTTTTTTTTTTTTTTTTTTTTTTTTTTTTTTTTTTTTTTTTTTTTTTTTTTTTTTTTTTTTTTTTTTTTTTTTTTTTTTTTTTTTTTTTTTTTTTTTTTTTTTTTTTTTTTTTGGCCAATACCATGCTGATTTTATCATTTTGACTTTACAGTGTAATTTTAAGTCAGGAATTGTAATGTCTGCTGCCTTATCTTTGCTGCCAGGATTGTCTTTGCTATTCTAGGTCTTTTCTGCTTGCAAGTAAATTTCATGAATGACTTTTCCAGTTCTGTGAGGTATGTCGATGGTTTTTGATAGGGATTGTGTTAAATCTGTATAACAATTTAAGAAGTATGTACATCTTCATAATGTCGTTTCTTTCTATCCTGGAGCATTTTCTAAAATCCTCTAGGATCTTTTTCAGATTATTGTAGTTTTCATTGAAAAGATCTTTTACTTCTTTTGTTAGATCAATTCCTAAGTATTTCATTTTCCACAGTACTATTATAAAAGGTATTGTTTCTGTAATTTCCCTCTCAATATGTTTGTTATCTGTGTAGAGGAATGCGATTAACTTTTAGGTATTAACTTTGTATCCTGCTATGCTACTAAATTTGCATATTAATTCTAGGAGCTTCTTGGTGGTTTTGGGGTCTTCCAATTAGAGTATCATGTTTTCTGCAATAAACGATAGTGTTAACTTCTTTACCTATTCTTATTCCTTTTATTGCCCTTTGTTTTCTAATGGCTCTAGCTATTGCTTCCAGAACTATATTGAATAGGAGTGGTGATAGATGACATCCTTGTGTTGTATCAGATCTGAAAAGAAGAGATTTCAGTTCTTCCCAATTTAAAATTCAGTTACCGATGGATTGTCATAGGTGGCGTTTATCAGACTGAGGTAGAGGCCCTCTATTCCAATTTGCTGTAGGACTTTAAATATGAATGATTGTTGGACTTTGTTGAAGGCCTTTCCTACATCAACTGAGGTGCTCATGTGGTTTTGGGATATAGCTCTATTTATATTGATACAGTGGATTACATTTTTAGATTTATGTGTATTGAACTATCCTTGCATCCTCAAGAGGAATCCTCCTTGGTCATGGTGCATTATATTCTTAATGATTTGCTGTTATTTTATTTGCGAGGATTTTATTGAGGATTATCGCATCTGTGTTCATGGGAAAGATTGGCCTATAGGTCTCTTTTTTGGTTGCATCTTTCTCTGGTTTGGGTGTCAATATAATACTTGCCTTTAGGAATGATTTTGGGATGACTGTTTCCTTTTCAATTTCATTGAGGAGTATTGGGATTATATCTTCTGTAAATTTCTTGTACAATTCAGTGGTGAATCCATCAGAACCTGGACTTCTCTGTAGGTAGGTTTTTCATTACATTTTGTATTTCATTGGCTGCTGTTGGGTTGTTGAGCATTCTTATATCATCTTGATTCAGTTTTGGTAATTTGTACCCTTCTAGGAATCTGTCCATTTCATCTACGTCTTCAATTCTGTGAGAGTAAAGATTCTCAAAGTAGCAATGAATGATCTTCTGAATGTCCACTGGGTCTGTAGTAATTTCACCCTTTTCATTCTTTATTGCATG
Source organism: Myocastor coypus (assembly GCA_004027025.1). NCBI lineage: Eukaryota > Metazoa > Chordata > Mammalia > Rodentia > Myocastoridae > Myocastor > Myocastor coypus. Next base: position 4,184 of record PVJA010055519.1, on the reverse strand, counting down.
AATTTGAGTTTTTTTCTTTCCTCTTTTTGGTAAGGTTGGCTAGGGGATTGTCAATTTTATTTAATTTTTCAAAGAGCCAGCTTTCTGATTTGTTAATTCTTTGCATTGTTTTCTTCCTCTCGATTGAATTAATTTGTCTCTAATCTTTATAATTTCCTCCCATCTTTCGGCTTTGAGTTTGTTTTGCCCTTCCTTTTCTAGATGATCAAGGTGCAGCATTAGAATATTAAGCTAGGGGCCCAGCGGGATGGCTCAGTGGTCTAAAGCGCCTGCTTGGGAGATCTTGGGCAGCTTCAGGGACTGCGGTTCGATCCCCGGCACCACATGCTGCGCCAGCCTTGCTCTCAGGGCAGGCTGAGCCGGCCATAAAAATGAGTGAATAAACAAAGGTTGTGAAACAAGAAAAAAAAAAAAAAAAAAAAAAAGAATATTAAGCTGTTCCCGTTTGGTGTACTTAATGTGTGAATTCAGAGCTATAAATTTCCCTCTAAGAACTGTTTTCATTGCATCTCATAAATTCTGATACATTGTGTTTAAATTTTCATTAAACTATAAATATTGTTTATTTTCTTGCTTAATTTCATCTGTAACCTGTTGGTTGCTAAGGAGGGTTCTGTTTAATTTCCAGTTTCATTGCACTGTGGTCCAATAATATGCATGGATAATTTGTTTTCTTTCATATATGTAAGCACGACCTATGGACTAGTATATGGTCTGTTTTAGAAAATGTCCTATGAGCAGCTGAAAAAATGTATATTCAGAAGTGGCTGGGTGGAACACTCTGTATATGTCCACTAAGTCCATTTGATTCAAGTAGTGGTTCAATTCTGTTATTTCTTTGATAACTTTTTGTCTACTTGACTTATCTTTTGGGGATAAGAGGGTGTTAAGGTCTCCTATTAGGATTGTTGTATTGGATATTAGAGTTTTCATGTCCATTAAGATTTGTCTTATATAGATGGGTCTCCCATGTTGGCTGCATACATATTTATGAGTGTTATCTCTTCCTCTTTTTTTTTTTTTTTTTTTTTTTTTTTTTTTTTTTTTTTTTTTTTTTTTTTTTTTTTTTTTTTTGTGGGACCAGGGTTCAAACTCACGACCTTGCACTTGCCCAGCAGGCACTTGTGCCTCGGAGCTGTCTCCCCAGCCCCTATCTCTTCCTCTTGAAATTTTCTCCTAACTAGTACGTAGTGGCCTTCTTTATCTCGTTTGATAATTCTTGCTTTGGAGTTGAGACTCTCTCGGAGTAGGACTGCTACCACTGCTTTTTTCAAAGGTGCTGGGGCATGTAATATTGTTTTCCATCCTTTGACTTTCAGCCTATGAATTTCTTTATGAGTTAAGTGTGTTTCTTGTATACAGCATATTGTTGGACTTTCCTTCCTAATCCACTGTGCCAGTGCCAATCTGTTTCTTTTATTTGGTGAATAGAGACCATATACATTGATGGTTATAATTGAGATGTATTGATTTATGCTTGCCATGTTATTTACCTGTTCTTGGTTACCCCTTTATCCCCTGTTAAATGTTTACCCTGTTGAGTCTGTTCTTTCCATTGTCATTTGTGAAGTTCTGGTCATTCTGGTCCCTCTCTAGAATAACTTAGTAGTCTGTGTAGCGTTGGCTTTGTCATCATGAAATTCTTTGGTAGTTCTTTGTCATGAAAGTACTTTCCTTCTCCATCAAACTTGAAAGAGAGTTTTGCAAGGTATAGCAGTCTGGCTCGAATTTGTTTTCATGAAGGACTTCTTGGTTTCAGTGCTCTTCTTGACTTCATGGTTTGTGAAGAGAAATCTGCTGTTATTCTGATGGGTTCTCCTTTAAATGTGATCTGTTTCTTTTCTCTAGTCGCTTTTAGTATGTTATTCTTGTACTTGATTTTTGGTATCTTGACTGTTGTATGTCTGGATGTGGTTTTAATTGGGTTGATGTTATTTGGAGTTCTATATGCTTCAGTCACTTGACTGCCATAATGTTTCCCCATATTTGGGAAATTTTCTGCTAATACTTCTGCCCATATTCTTTTTATATCATTTGTATTAACTCCTGGTTTCTCAATAATTTCTTATCAATTAATTGATGCTAATTAATCTCATGCTGTTCATCTTTGCATCATCTTGTAGATGTTAACTGATTTTTTCCTGCGTCCTAGTTGTTTTAAAGAGATACTTTCGTAGTTTTTTACTAGTTGCAACAGTGTCTTCAAGATCTGAAACTCTGTCTTCACTTTCATTCAGACGGCATTACCAGCTTGTCACTAAGGTTTTAAGTTCCTGGGTATTTCTTTGAGTCTTGCTTCGTGTGATCTATTTGCTTATTCAAGGAATCCAAAGTTTTTCTAATCTCCAATTTTTTTTTTATCAGTGTCTTCTTCACAAGCAGTTATTATTTCATTATAGTTATCCTTTCTTTTTTTACCTTAGAAATTATTTCTCATCTGATTTCCTCTCTACCATTCTGCAATTGTCTCTTCAGATGCTATTAATTCAGAGAATTCCTTTTTTACTTCAGAGATTATTTCTGATTTGCTTCTATTTACAGTTGTTTCTTTACTTCAGATGTTATTAATTCAGAGATTTCTTTTTTCCCTTATGTTTGGGGAATTTTCTGCATTACTTACACAAATAATCTTTCTATGTCATTTGTGCTTACTCCTGTTGTTTCATTAACAGCTGTTAGTCTTATATTGTTTTCGTTGTGTTGTCTTATAGCTGCTGAATTGTTATTGCATCATTTTTTGTTAGTTTTAAGAGATCTTTCCTTTCAAACTCATTAGCTTTGATGCTGTCTTCGAGTCTGAATGTCTTTCTTCAATTGCATTCAAGTGGTTTTGCCAGCTTTCGATGGAATTCTTAATATTCTGGATAACTCTTTGAGTCTACTTCATGCATTCTGATTCTTTCCTGTAATGTTTGTTCAGTGTTTCTATCATTGTTCTTTTTTCTATTTTTTTTTTAACTATGTCTTCTTTAGCTGTGCTGAGCAATTCTTTCATGGTTATTTCTTTGACCTGTGAGATTATTTCTGATTGTGTTTTTTCTATAGCCTGATTAACTTATTTATTTAGTTCTGTTATCATTGCAAGTTTGTGACTTCCACCTTACCTCTTAGACCTGTTCTGAGCGGACTTGAGGATTGAGATTGCCTTTTACTCCTGTGTTTTGGGATTTTTTAAGCTCCCAGTGATCACCTGAACTCGGCAGTGGTGGGAGATCTGTGCAGCCTGGAGTCAGTAAGATTCCTGCTAGTTTGGGGAATGGGGGCACTGTAGGACTCACCAAGGTTCTCACTACTGGTGAGGGTGACTGGTCAGCTTCCAACAAAGCATCTATGCAGGTGGTGGTCATGGAGCTAATTCATCATTGGGCTGATTCATCAGGATTCTGTGGCTACCCAGTGTCTTCCTAAATTCTTAGATTATTGCACCATGGTGTTAGCACAACTACTGTGCCTGCAAGCTGGGGCCCACAGGTTATAGCTCCCCAAGATTCTGCAGGGGACCCAGAGTCCTAAGTTCTCACATGGTGGAACTAGATGCCAGCACAACCTCCATGCCCACACATGTTGTGGCAGCTCACTAGAATTCCTTGACCACCCAAAGACCACCTAAGTTCTCAAATACTGGGACTGAGCACCAGCACGCTATATTTGTAGTACTGCAGATTGAACTCAGAACCTTGTGTTTGCCAGACAAATGCCTATTAGACTAAGCTATCTCCTCAGCTCTAGATTTGTGAATTACAGGTGTTAACAGCTAGATTGAGATCACCTCTGAAAATGCCTGCATGCACGAATATAGACCATTGGGTGGCAGCAGAGGAAACCACATTATGAAATCCTTTTTTTTTTTTTTTTTTTTTTCCTGATGTTCTGGTGTACTGGAATTTGGTGTACTGGAATTAGGAAAGTTTAATATACCTAATGCTTACTACAAAATAAGAATTTAGGTAAGAATAATGTACTTTTTCCTCTCTGGAAAGGGCATAAATTGTCTTTTTCCAGAGACATATTTACAGATTTATGCCTCTTCAGTAATGGAGGCAGTTTTGTAGCTTTCCTCAGCCTGTTAATGTCTGTTCTTTGTTGACCAGAGCTAAATTTTGTATTTTATTTTGGAACTGAAATTGTATCTCTGTAGAAGTATATTCTTTTCCTTTTTTTTTTTTTTTTTTTTTTTTTTTTTT
>PVJA010055518.1:0-11149 GCA_004027025.1 Myocastor coypus | reverse complement strand
CGCCACATTGCTTCTTCCTGACGAGAACCGAGAAGTGCTACAGACCTTGCTCTACTTCCTCAGCGACATTGCATCTGCCCAGGAAAACCAGATGACAGCTGGAAACCTGGCAGTGTGCCTGGCCCCCTCTATCTTCCACCTTAATGTCTCCAAGAAGGATAGCTTGTCGCCCAGGTGAACTGAAGAAGAGCATGGCACAATTAGATGTGGGGCCTTAGGTAGCTGGCACTGCTATTTTCTGACCTTGCCATAAGGGGTCAGCCTGACTTCAAGCTCTGGGGCTAGCTGGCTACTGTGGTTAAGGGCCTTTCTAAAAGACAGCAGAAGGGCTGGTGAGATAGCTGATCAAACTAAGCACCTGCTTAGGCAAGAACAGAGACTGGGTTCAATCCCCGGTGTCACATATTGTGTTGGCCCTACTCTTGGCACTGTGAGTCTGAGCTGCATAGAGAGAACCCTCCACCAAATATAAATAAATAAATTAATTAATTAATGACAACAGATAGTTTTGTGATCAGGACAGGCAAACTGGCTTCCTAGAGCTGGAAGATAGCTTGTCATCCATCTTGTCTTGTGCTGGGGTGCTATCCTCTTCTCTCACCATCTCCCTGCAGGATCAAGAGCAAACGCAGCCGGGTTGGCCGGCCAGGCCCTCGGGACTTGACTGAGAACATGGCTGCCACCCAGGGCCTATCACACATGATCAGCGACTGCAAGAAACTTTTCCAGGTGACTCAGTCCAGGCCACGGTGCTTAGTTATCAGGCTGTGACCATCAGGTCTGACCTTTGCACCCCAAGTCAAGAATAGGGCCCATCCTGACTCCCCTCAATCACTCACTTCCACTTCTTTTCCCTAAAGTTTTTCATCTCATTCATTGTCCTGTAAAAGAATCCAATAGACCGAGGGGCCTCCTGCTCCCCAAACCCCCAACCTAGTGTATGTGTTCCTTCTCAGGTGCCCCAGGACATGGTGGTACAACTGTGTGGCTCGTACAGTGCAGCTGAGCTCAGCCCTCCTGGGCCAGCCCTGGCTGAGCTGCGGCAGGCACAGGCTGCTGGGGTGAGCCTGAGCCTCTACATGGAGGAGAGTGTGCAGGAGCTGCTGCGTGATGCTGCTGAGCGCTTCAAGGGCTGGATGAGCGTGCCAGGGCCCCAACACACAGAGCTAGCTTGTAGGAAGGTGGGTGCTGCATACCCATGGCTACCACAGGCCTGGGAGGGGCATGCTGCAGGCAAAGGGGCAGAGAACCAAAGGAAACACCCATAAGAACTACTCTGCCAGCCTCACTAGGCCTGGATTGGATATTTGGAGAATAGAGATTTTTGACAGTGTAACACTAAGAGAAATAAATCAGACACAGAAAGTTAAATACTGTGTGGTTTCTTTACTATGAAAGGCTCCAAAATTTAAGTTGAAGAGCAACCTAAAAGATAAATGGTATGAAACAGGAAGGGAGACTCTGTGGAGGTGGGAAGGGGATCTGGAGAAGGAGAGTAGGGAAGGAGCAAAAATGAACAATGCGTAATATATGACACATGGTATGTTTATATACCGTTTCCCGAAATGAATGTAATTATCATGTATTATAAATATATACTACTAAACAAACAAACAAACAAAAACGAAGAAGAACCAAATGAGACCAAGGGACCTCACTAAGGGATCACTTTCCAGATTTCTCTTCGGAAAGCCCCAATCCAGACAATTGTGACCTTCTCTCCCTATGCTCGTCAAGCTGAGCCTGCATTTCTACCTCTGTGCTTCTGCTTATGTCTTTCTGCTCCCTTGAATTGTATGCCTCTAAGCATTACATTTCCCAGGCCACTCTTAGCCTCCATATCCAGGGGCCCTCCTCTATGCAGCTTTCTGCCATGCCCTAGACTGGATGTGCTTTCTCTATAGACCTGTCTTGCTACTGGTCCTGCTCTTTCTTGGAGGATGGGGGTACAGGGTGGTGCTGTGTGGGACTGGCTTGCATTAGTGTAGGAGCCCTACAGCTTTCCCTTCCTTGGCATGAGCAAAGGGAGTCCCTAACCCTGCAGTTTGAGGCCTTGACTTGGACTTCTGTAGCCCTGACCACTGCCCTGTCCCCACTACCATGGCTTGCAGGTTCCAGATGGGCACCCCTTACGAATGTGGAAGGCATCCACAGAAGTGGCAGCCCCACCAGCTGTAGTGTTACAGCGTGTCCTACGGGAGCGGGCACTTTGGGATGAAGACCTACTGCGGGCCCAGGTGCTGGAAGCTTTGATGCCAGGGGTGGAGCTGTATCACTATGTCACTGACAGCATGGCACCCCATCCATGCCGCGACTTTGTGGTGCTCCGGTGAGGCCACCCTACTGTGTTAGGGGACCCAGAAAGGGGAGTCAGAAGCCACCACTATGAATCTGAATGAGTGTTCTTTCCCCTGCAGGATGTGGCGCTCAGACTTGCCTCGTGGGGGCTGCCTGCTTGTCTCCCAGTCCCTGGATCCGGAGCAGCCTGTGCCAGAGTCAGGGGTGCGGGCCCTCATGCTTACTTCCCAGTACCTCATGGAGCCCTGTGGCCTGGGTCGCTCTCGCCTCACTCACATCTGCCGTGCTGACCTCAGGTACCAGGCCTCGGGTGGCCTGCCCGACCTCCTTGGCCCTGACTTCTGCCCTGCCTCTGCCCTATGTCGTTGATACTGGGGGTGTCAGGGTGGGCAGACACATTGTTTTTCCCTGGCAAAGGCTTCAGCAAAAAACCTATCACTCATGCCTAGCTTCTTCTGCTTCCCCAGAGGCCGTTCTCCAGACTGGTACAACAAAGTCTTCGGGCACCTGTGTGCTATGGAAGTTGCCAAGATCCGGGACTCCTTCCCCACACTGCATGCAGCTGGTCCTGAGACAAAGCTGTGAGCCTCAGGCTGGCATTTCCCAGGTCCCCTGACACCAAGAATGGGACTAGAGAGGCTCCTAGAGACTGTTGCTGGGGCAGAGTCAGGCCCAAGTTGTACCACTTACTTGTCACTCTTACCTTCTCATGCTCCTCTACATATACAGGGGCAGATTTAACTTAGGCATCTCATCCAGACTTCACATTCATCTTCACTGTAAGAGCAGAGTCATATTAGCAAGAAAACCATCACTGCATGCCATGCACCTACCAACCCTCACTCAGTCCAAAGCCCCGGTGGCCTGCAGTGTGTAAGAAAATGGAGGTAGGGAATAGCTATGTGCCAGGCTGAGAGGCTAAGTCACCCTGTCAGATATGAAGGCCCTTTAGAAGATGAACAGGAGGTTCTGATCCTGCCTTGAACTGGCATTTCCAGAATTTGGACTAGGGTGAATGTGCACTAAAGGTGGAACACAGGGAACCCCCAACCACTGTTTATTTATGTAACTACGATGCCAGTTCTTATAAGGCTGACTTAGAGTGGGCACCGATGAGCCCTTCATAGGCCACATGACGATTTGGGCTAGCTTGGGATATGAGGGAGGGGAACCTTCCTTTCTGAATTCTCAAGAGACCAATGAACCAGCCTCTTCTAACTAGGGCTCCACACTTTGCCTGCCACTCTCTAGGGTCCTGCCTAGCCTTTGGCCATGCACTGCCATGTCTGTAGAGGCCAAGCAAAAGCACAGCAGAAGAGGGAGCTGTATCTGTACCCCTGGATGTTTTGCCTATCATAGTGGGCTGATATTAGTAGCCTATTTCTGGGGCAGAAACCTGGGACAATAAGATGGAAGGGAGCATCTTTACCAGTTAGACCTCTCCTATTCACTGGCCACCGTGATTCATATGGAATCGAGTTCCAAGGCACTCATGTGTTTCCTTTTCCTTTCCACTAAAAGAAAAAACCAGAATGGAGTGGGTCCCAAACACTATTCTAAGTTTTAAGCCTGTTTCATTTGTACCTATAAATACTGTATAGTCAGAATACATATGTGTATGTGTGCACGTGGATACACACACACACACACACACACACACACACACACACACTCCCCTGAGTGTGTTATAATCTCTGGGGGGAAGCAGGGCCTGGAAGGCCTCAAAGTAGGACACTTCTGATGAGAGCAGAGAGGTGGAGAGCAGGATACAGTAGGAACCCTCAGCACAATAAAATACCACTAGAGTTGCATTTTGGTCTGTGGTTGTCTTTTTGTGGAGCCAATGGGCTAGAGTTTAGGGATGAGGCTCTAACTCAGCTTCAGAGGTCAAAGGTGGTAGGCATTCACCGCGTCCTCTCCCGAGTCATAGCTAACCACTGCTAGGACTTAGGGTAATGCCGAGTGATGAATAGGTAGGGTCTCAGTATTTGTCTTGGGAGGTGATTTGGGTGAGAAGAGGCAGAGTATGGAGAATGAAGGCTTGTGCAGAAGGTGTAAACCCTATCCAGGATCGGGCTGAATCTCAGTTACCTTTTCATTCTTGAGACAAAATACACAACACCCAAAGTTAAAAGGGGCCAGATTTATTTTTTGGCTCACAGTTCGTAGAGGTTTCAGTTCATAGTTGGCTGGGTCCAAAGCAGGATGGCATGGTATGAGAAAAGTAGTTTAAGGTAGGCAGAAGGTGGAAAAACCAAGAAGGAAGTGACCACTCTTGCTCTTCTTTGTGTCCCTTATGTTCTATTGAGGCTACGTACTCTTAGGGAAGGTAGGGAAGATGGGCCTTCTCAGTGTCCACACTCACAACCATGTGAAACCAATCAGTGGACTAGTTTAGTAACTACATACTCTTAATCCCAGTGTCACATACTCTTATGTCCAGCCACCTATAACTGCATGAGGCTTTATACAAACTGAAGGGGTTATATCACTAGGGTATATAACCTCATGGCACCACCACTTACTGTCCCTGTGGCCCTGTGTCACTATCTCAGGTAGTTGTATAGCTAGTAACATGGGTGGCCTGATGGCTAGTTAACCCAGCTGCCTTATAGTAAAGTGTGTGCATGTAATTATTCCAGTGAGTGTAGAGTTGTGCCTTTGTCACCCAGAGTACCTCCTACTATACAGATTCATGGGGACTGCACCCTGTCCTTTAAACAATCATAGTGGGCCACAGATCTTCTAAGGGGAAAAAGAGGCACCAGTATGGGATGTTCTAAAAAAAAATCCCAATATCCAATCCAAAGAAACTTAAACAGAGGACCATCCTACAGCATTTCGATGACATTTTTATCTGTAGCCCAACTTTGGAGCTATCCAACCATAATGCTCTCTATGTTCTATCTAAAAAGGAATATAAACTCTCACAGAAAGACTCAGATTTCCCGTCAGTGAGTCCAGTAACTGAGATACATTCTTACACCAAGCAAATGATCTAAGAACTAAGAACTGGATCAAAGCTACCTGTGATCTCAGGCTCCTTGCCACTGCACAACAGCTTTATTTCTTCCCAAGAATAGCTGGCTTTTGGTGAACTGAGATATCGAAGTTTTGACTAAAGACAAAACATTTATACGTGGCTGTGAAGAGTCCTGAGTCCAAAACAAAATGAATGGACAAAAGTGACTGGCAATGCTTTTCAACAAATAAAACATTGGCTGGGGTGATAGCTCCATGGCACAAGTGCCTGTCTGGCAAGTGCAAGCTCGTGAGTTCGAACCCCAGTCCCACAAAAAATAAATAAATAAATAAATAAACGTGCCTATTAAAAAAAAAAAGAAAAGAAATAAAACATGTTCTCACTCAGGCTTCATCACTAAGGATGTCCAGCTCAAAAAGTCAGACTTAAACAAATAAACCCTTTTTTCTCTACATTTGGAAAAGAGAGGAATTACACTGGGTGTCTTGACCCAAGAGCTGAGATGGGAGCCCTGCCTAATGGCATACTTTTAAGAAAAATGTTAGAATGGCTGCTGCTAGTCACCCTACCTGAGAGCAATAGCAGCTACAGTAATGCTAATAGAAGAAGCCACAAAACTTTGGAACAAAAAGCACAAGTCCTGACTGCTCAACAGGTTAGGACTATTTTTGAGACAAAAGGTTGCTTGTGGTTGGCAGAGGAATGGCTTACCAAGTACCAGACCATGCTTCTAGAAATCCTTAAACTTACCAGAAAGACTTACACTGCTTAGTCCTGCATTATTGACACCTGTTGGCTCAGAGGTCAGCCAGTCTTATACAGAGGTGATTTTCCAGACCTATGCAAGAAGACAGCACATAGTGGCCTTCCATTCCATAACAAAGGAGGAGGGCTTTGCTAATAGAAGTAGTTTTGTATAAAAAGGACACCAAAAGGCAGGTTATACAGATGTCAGTTCACAAGTCAATGAGGTCAAACTCCTTCTCCCAGAGACCTCTGCTCAAAAAGCAAAGCTCATAGTCCTTACTCAGGCAAGAAAATGTTTACACAGATTCTAAATATGCCTTTCTGATGCTATATATCCATGCAGCAATTTGGCAAGAAAGGAGTTTGGTAATTAACAAATGATCACCAATAAAACATGAAATTATACAGCTCCTGAAGGCAGTCTACCTTGCCACACAGGTTGCTGTCATTTATTGCAAGGGATAACCACGTATAGGGGTGAACATCTACAATCCCAGCATGGGGGAGAATGAAGGCAGGAGGATTGCCATATGTTTGAGGTCATCCTGGGCTACATAGTGAGTTCCAGGCTAGCCTGAAATGACATGATGAGGACCGTTTTCAAAAATAAAAACAAATAAAGTGCCTGCCTGGCAAGTGCAAGGTACTGAGTTCGATCTTTTGGTTCCTCAAAAAAAATTAAAATTAAAATTAAAATAAAGCAATAGACACTAAAGATACAGGCTTAAAATCTCCTTGGGAAATCAAAAGGCTGGTAGGCAAAATTGATAGTCTTACAGCCCTTCCTGGGGGGCTTTCGGGTTAGCTCAGTGGTTTAAGCACCTGCACTGTCAATCTCAGTCAGGCACAGGGGATGGTGTTTGGATGCCCAGACCCACCCTTAAGGCAGCCTGAGCCAGCCAAAAAACAAAACAAAAACAAAAATCCTGTGAACATCTGGAAGACCTGAGACTCTTCTTCAGAAAGACTACTGTATTGTGATGGTGGGGAGGGGGGAGATAAGTGAATCATTAGTGACTTGGAAACATTAAAATGTATTGCTTAAAAATATAAAATAAAATAAAATGTATTCCTAGTTCTGACAGAACCTTTGAAACCCGTCTCTATACTCCCCAGGAAGATGAGTGGGCCCTATGCCAAGGAAGAATTTAAAAAAGGCTTTGGTGGCTTTTGGAACACTAATTGCTCCTTCCATGAGTTTTTAATTGTTCCTACATCCTTACTAGAAACAGATTTACTAGTAAAATTAGGGACAGCTCTCCAACTCTCACACAGGCTTTGAGAATGAAATACCATCTCCATCCAGGATGGAGACCTCAGTCCTCTAGAAAGATTAGAAAGGCCAATCAGTCACCAAACTGAACTCTGACAACTTTGCCAAGAGACTTCTGCATCTTAGCAATGATTATTACCAATAATGCTCGTAAGACGTTGAAATGTCCCCAAACCCAGGCTAAATATGAGTCCACTTGGGATGCTATATAGGAGGACTTTCATATCCTCTGACATGATAGTGGACACGGAGGCCACAAGACTCTTACAGTATCTTCTTATTCTGGGCCATAGAACATAGAAATAAAACTCCTTAGAAAATTTCCCCTAAATAATAGCACAGAAAAATGATGACTCTAATGCTGGATCTGTCATAATCCACTTTTTAAGACAGAACAGGAAATATTCTGATGTGCTACTTCTCACAATTGGCCTCTGCCTCCTCAACCTAATGGTAAACTGGATCCATTTATAGCTTCAACTATCTACTTTCAAGCAATGATCCAGACTCCATACCCCATGACTTTCCTGAAGGTTGAACAAGCTTTCTCAAATTGTACATGTAGCTCAACAGTTCTTAACATATAGGCACTGTCTCAGTTACTCTTCTCTCATTGCTAGAACAAATGCCTGACACTCAAAATGAAGGAAGGAGAGGTTTATTTATTTATTTATTTATTTATTTATTTTTGTCTTTTTGAGACAGGGTCTCGCTATGCAGTTGAGGCTGGCCTTGAGCTGACTTTTGTAGCCCAGGCTGGTCTCGAACTCACACGAATCCTCCTGTCTCAGCCTCCCAAGTGCTGGGATTAAAGTCGTTCGCCACCACACCTGGCTTAGGAGAGGTTTATTTAACTCATAGCTACTGGAAGTTTCAGTCCGTACTTGACTGGCTCCAAAGCAGAGTGGCTCATGACAGAGAGCAAGCTTTCCTGGCAGTGGTAAAGAGCAGAGAGGCAAGGCAAGGACAGCAACTCAGGCAGCTAGTCAGCCTCTCCCCACCCTTATGTTATAATGAAAATTACCTGCCCAGAGCAGGTGTAACATCCACACTCATGATAATCAATCACAAACTCCAGATGCCATCCCAAGACTGCGTGAGGCTTTGGGGGTGACACCTATATGCAAACCATAACAGGCACTAACTCCTTTCTCATTGTCCTCAGGCAAGTTCTTTCCAGCTCAGTTGCAGAGCACCTACATTCCAAGGTAGTCAGAAAGCACATAATCCCCAATAGGTAGGGCCTGTAGCAGTGATGGCAAACCTTTTAGACTGAGTGCCCAGACTGCAAACTAAAATCCACTTATTTATTGCAAAGTTCCATCCCTGCAATTGAACCTGAATACTAACTGACTGTGCAAAAGCTCAGACCAGTTACAGCTAATGAGTTGCAGCTTTGTGAATTATTGCCTGTTGCCGTTATTCCTTTCCAACCGTGTGCATGGTCCCTAAGTGTGCTGTTAGCCAAGGCTTAGCAGCTAAGGCAATGATAGGGTGACATGGCTCCTGTGCATACAGAGGTCTGCATACCCATGGTGGTCTGTGTGTCATAGGTCTTCCACCGGTGGCTGATACATAGCCTCTTATCAGTAGAGCAACTATATGAAGAAAGAGATTTCTACTCCCTCAGTATCTCACCACAGAGACTTATAAGGGTTATATCTCTCAGAGGGAGGTGAGGTAGGAAATTAGAATTGGGAAAAAACTGGGCAGACAACCAGGTAGATCTAGTTCTGCCACTTTCTAGTAGTGTGATCTTATGCAAGCTATTTTGCTCTCAGTACCTCAGTTCTTTCACGTGTAAAATGAGTGCAATGTGACTTAGCTTGGTGAAGTGTTATGAAGATTCTGTGAAATGTGTATGATGCACCTAGGGCAGTACTCAGCACAGCCAAGGGCGTAAAGTGAACTTTTAATGACTATTTATTACGCTGACTCATGCACTCCAAGCCCAGGCTCAGTATGCCTTGCTCTACCTTGTCTAGGACTCATATCCTTCAAGCATCAGGCAAGCCTTTCCTAACCAACCTGCCTCTGAGCTCTGCAGCACTGTATGCATGGATATTTGTCATATACATCTACTTTCAAGTATAAGTGAGGCTCCTGGTCTAGGCTCTGCACATCAAGAACAGGGAGCAGTGACAATCACTTTCTTGAGCCCAGAGCCAGCACAGGGTCTTATAGAGAACATTATGTGGAGGGGGGGCTGCAGAAATCACTGAGGACACAAGAGCTCAAAGGGGATCAGGGAAGGGTGGAGGAGCATGCACAGAAGAAAATACATGGGTACAGAGTGCCTGCTCTATGCAGATGCCATGTATTTTACCACACACAATGTCCTGTCAATCTAAAACTTTCTCATGAGGTGCTACCACCTTCCATTTTCCAGATAGAGATATGTCGGGCACTTGGGACTTCAGCTCAAACTCTAAAGCCTGTATTCTTTCAACAGCCTCCCAGCACGGAGGCAGCAAAGACTCTTCCCTCCTGCTGGTGGTTTAGGGAATGGGAGAAGATAAGCAGAGGGAGCCAGGAGTGGCCAGTGTGAGCTGTTGACCTATGTTTGAGAGAGGGTCTCAGGGAAAGCTAGTTGAAGAGAGTCAAGGCTATGGTGAAAAGCCACAGAGCTGTTGGCAAGGACAGCATTCCACAGAGGGTGGTGTGCTCTTCCCCAATCCACCACACAGCCAGTTGGGAGGTGACTTCCTCTCTCCTGCCTGTGGGATTCTGGGCATGGTCATGAAGGACTGTAGGATGGTCTTGGGCCAATGGCAGCACTTCCGAAACAGGTGGTTGGTTTTGAGCCTTGTACTGAGCAGAGTTCAGGGCTGCATAGAAACTTTCGGGATACCAGGTAATTTTATTTTGGCAAATGCCTTCCTCCACAAATAATGTTAAATTTTATTTTATGATGACATTTAAATAATGACAAGTATTAGCCAAACTATATTAATCACTATATACTGATTATTATGATATATTTTTTTCTTGGCAGTTGAAGCTGGCTGTGAGCTCACTATGTAGTCCGGGTTGTTCTTGAAGTTGGGGACATCCCCTTGGCTCAGCCTTATGAGTGCCAGGACCACAGGTGTGTTCCATCACACCTGGCCATCTTTTTTTCTGATATCAAAATCAATACACATTCCTGGACCCTAGGAGCTGAGCATCCTATGGCTAACAATAACTGAGCCCTGACAGTGTCTACAAAAGAGCAACAACATCATTGTGCTGAGGAGAAAAGGCATGAGGCTGGGTGGCTGGAGGCTTGTCACACCACTTACGCTGCAGCTGGCACATATGACTGCACGAGTACTCCCTACCTCCTTTGCCAGAGTGGGAACATTCCTTATTTCTCAGCCCATGGCTGCTAAACTTCTTGGTCCAGAATTCCTGCAAGCACGATCATGTCAGGTCTTCTGAAGGGCTCCTATGACCCTGGGCAAGCTCATTACTGTCAAATGAGACAAGTGTATGGTACAGAAGTCCTGACAGAGACAGGTTTAAGCATTATATGAAGAAGTTTGTGGCAGAGCCCCAGGGCTACCAGCCTTTGCTCCTGGAGAGGAGAGAGGCTGAGGCTGGCTTCCTTCCAATCAGCACCTCTGTGGTATGGAGCAGCTGAATTAGTAGCTCCAGCTTGTCCATTGGTGGGAACACATTGTCCAGGTCAAAGAAAATTACCAGTATAAACAAATGCAGGAAAAGGTTGTGCCATGGCCTGTGACAGTTTTATGACACAGCACACCAGAGGAGATGGGGGGGCGGTAGGAGCAAAGGCGTGGAGTGCTAAGAAGTGAGACAGGGACGGGCATGGTGTTGCGCTCCTGTAATCCCAGCACTCAGGAGGC
>PVJA010055517.1:0-11121 GCA_004027025.1 Myocastor coypus | reverse complement strand
AAAAAAAAAAAATCCTTAATGACAATGCATGGAACGCAGAGCTAGATTGATGAGATGAGCTTTAGGAGGCTTAGATTCAATAGCCTCCAACATCACAAGCTTCACTGGTGGCCCACTGCAATTGGTGTCAGTCTTTACTCAGCAAGTGTAAGGCTCTAAGTTCAAAGCCTAGCATAGGGTGGGGGTGGGGACCTGAATACTTACCGCATCAAATGTTAAGGATTTTATGTCTCCAGCTGCTCCTGAGATATCCTTGTGAATAAAATTCACATTGTCTGGCCATTCCTCTGCATGACTTAATTTCCACGAATCACACCAGTGTTTGTAATTCTTCTTAGCCACATTATGATGGTCTTTTCGAATTTCAAAACTTAGAACTCGTCCTTGGGATCCAACTAAAGTAAAATAAGTCATGATATTTTACAGTTTATTTTAAAAAGTGTTGAGCATTTATTTTGCTAAGATACTAAACATGTAGAAAAACATTTGAACAGCTCATGGTCACCAAAGTCTTCCTTTTATCATCCTTGATCACCAGTCTTCCTCAGGGACAGCCATATCACCACTCACCTTTCCATGCTAGCTGGTATCAGTACAGGTGTGCAGGGAAACACACTGTTTCATGCCTTCTCTCTCCCTTACTATGTCATTTCAGCAGCTACATTCTTTTTAACAGCTATTACATTCCATTGTATAGCTATCTCAAAGTTTAGCTAAGCAGTCACCTACTGATGAATGTTTAGCTTATTTCTAGTCTATTAATAATCAAACAATACTACAACGAAATTCCTCTGCCTATATTTTTGTAACATAAGCCAATTTGTTTCTGTAAGATAAAGTCCTAAATATGGAATTACTGTCAGTCCCTGAGCTTGCCTAAACTTGCCTAAGCAAGTGCCTAAACTGCAGTCCCTGAGCTTGCCTAAACTTGCCTAAGCAAGTGCTTTAGTCCACTGAGCTATCTTGCAGGCCCCTTTATCTTTAAATTTTATAAAATCTACCTAAAGAGAATGCTGTGACTGTTCAGGGACCTATTATTAGGTAAGAAGGAATATACATGGGTAGCCAGACCAGAAAGACCCTAAAGAAGGCTTAAGAGGTCAAAGGGGCACCAACAGTTACAATAACAATAACCAGCAATGAATTGGCAGAACATGAAATTTTTGTTTACTACATATCTCTTGGCTTTGTTTTGTTTTTGGTACTAGGAATCAAACTCAGGTCTTTGTGCTTACCAGGCAGGTTCTGTGCCTCTGAGTTTCCCCAGCCTGCCTCTTGGTTTTTGATAAAACATCTACTTCAAGCGGTACTTTTTCCAACTTACAATTTTTATTTATTTATTTATTTTTGTCTTTTTGAGACAGGGCCTCACTCTGCAGTTCAGGCTGGCCTTGAGCTCACTTTTGTAGCCCAGGCTGGTCTCGAACTTGCACCAATCCTCCTGCCTCAGCCTCCCAAGTGCTGGGATTACAGGCGTGCGCCACCATGCCCGGCTCAACTTACAATTTTTAAAGCCTCTTTAAAAGACATTTTTCATAATCCAACTTCAACTTAATACATATGAAGTATGCTTATTAGGTCTCAATGATAGCACTGGATTCATTTATCTTTGAATGCCAATTACAATCTTTTGTCCCTACCAGCACATAATTATCTCTCAGGATGGGGCACGCTTATGCTTCCTCATTCAGTGATAGCACAGCTTTTAGAGAGGAGTGCCCAAACTGCAACCCATTCTCCACTTATTTATCATAATGCCAACACTGCAATTAAACCTGAATGCTCAGATGCTGGGGTGATGCAGAAGCAATTAGGCTTGTGTGATGACAAAGAGGGCTCTGCATGCCCACTGTGCCATAGGCTCGCCACACTGCCCTATGCTCTCATCCTGAGTATTCAGCTAGCATTATTATTCAACAACATGGATATACATGCACACCAAAAGTGTAAGAATACTCAGAACAGTGCTATTTGTAACATCCAGCTCAAATGTCTATCAACAACAGAATTCATCAATTGTAGCACACAGTAATTGCCATGGCTGAATCCCACATATGTAATGACAAACGTAGCCAGATACAAAAAGGTACATGCTGCCTTGTTCCATTGATAGAAAGTGCAGCACTAACTGGTGGTGACCAAAAGCAGAACAGCGTTTTTCCCTGGAGAGGAAGAGGCTCAGAGGAGTCATGAGGAGGCATCTGTGTTGCAGGGATCTTGCCTACCTTCATCCAGGTACTACATATGTGTGGGAACTATAGAAAAGCTAACATCTGTGCACCTTTCAACAGTTACATTCTGAAATGGTGTCCTTAAGAGCCAAGTGTGATAATGCATATGATCCCAGCACTCTAGGAGGTTGAATAGAAGGTGACAAGTTTAAACTTGGGCTGGGGATGCAGTGCTAAGGCCTTGGTTTCACTTTCCAGTACCATCCAAGGTGGTAAAAAGTAATCTCAGCCAGGTGTGGTGGTTGGTGCACAATTTAATCCCAGCATCCTGAGAGGCTGAACCAGGAAAACCACAAATCCAAGCACTGAGTGTGATGGTGCATGTTTGTAATTTCAGGACTCAGGAGGATAAGGTAGGAGGAGGCTTGCCACAAGTTCAAGGCCATCCTGGCTTACACAGGCAGACCCTGTCACAAAAACAAAACAATAAAAAGTAGATGTATTAAAGAGTATGTAGCATGTGAGAAGCAAATAAAGTGGCTAGATCCTTAGGAAGTGTGACAAGGATCCCTGGAACCACATGCCATGCTGATCTTACCCCTGGGTAGGTGTGCTGAGCTGGCCTGAGATCAGGCGTGGTGGCACACACCTGTAATCCCAGTGCTGAGGAGGCTGAAAGCAGGAGGATTGCTAGGAGTCTCAGCTGCCTAGTGAGATGCTGTACCAAATACATAAAATGAAAAAAAAAAAAAAAAAAAAAAAGTGTGATAAGAACATGTGTACAAACTAGAAAAAAAGTTGTCTCAATTTGTTTCTAAGAACAGTGCTATCACAAAGATGTGTGTGTCTTTGAATATCAGTATCAATATCTATTATTATAAACAGACTGAATGTCTTGTCATCTAAATCTAGCTCACTTATCCCAACTGCTTACCTGCTCTAGATAAAAATAAACTCATTGCACCAGAGCCAGAGCCAGCTTCTAGAACAGTATCGCCTGGGTTGACATCCATCATCATCAGTACCATATTCACATCCTACAAGAGATCATGTGGGAGATTCAGTGATCAGAAATACAGCTTATGGACCTATTCTACACTATGTTTGAGAAAAGGAAACAAAACAAACAAAAATCCTGCCAACCAAAAATCTGTATTTTGTATGATGTAATAAGATTTTAACTATTAATCAGCATCTGTGTGTGTGGTGACGCTGCCTGAGATCTCAGCACTTGGGAGCCTGATTACAGTGAGTTCAAGGTCAACCTGGGCTACACATCTTAGTAAAAGGCTATCTTCAAGGGCTTTCCCTGAATTCAGTAAGACCCTGTCTTACAGCAGGAGAGCAAGAGCAAGAATTCACAAATAAGGTAACAATTCAAAATTAGAAAAGTTATAGACAAGGCCAGCGAGATAGTTCAGCAGTCTAAAACGCCTGCTTAGGAAAGGTTAGGCAACTGTAGGGACCTCGGTTTGAGTGCCACCCCCAGGGCAGGCTGAGACAGCCATAACAATAAAAAAAAAAAGAAAGAAAGAAAGAAAGAAAAGTTATAGACAATAAGAATGATTGGAATTTGAAGAAAGAAGAAAACAGCAGGGTGCCCTAGTTCAAAGATGCACAGTAGTGAGCTGGGCGTGGTGGCGCACGCCTGTAATCCCAGCGCTCGGGAGGCTGAGGCAGGAGGATTGGTGCGAGTTTGAAACCAGCCTGGGCTACAAAAGTGAGCTCAAGGCCAGTCTGAACTGCATAGTGAGACCCTGTCTCAAAAAGACAAAAAAAAAACACCAAAGATGCACAGTAGAGAATTTAAAGAAAACATACAGAATAGACATTAATGTCCATCTGAGTTTGAACTTGACTTGGCAAACAATTAGAGTACATCACTAACATAGTGTAAATCACATCCTATGATGAAGATTAACTTCAGGGCTGGCATGATAGCTCAGTGGACTAAGCACCTACTTAGGCAAACACAGGACCAGGCAACTTAGTGATATCTTGTCTCCAAAAACAAAGGCAGAAGGTGAAGCACTGAGGATGCAACTCAGTGCAAAGTCCCTGGGTTCAATCTCAAGCTGTTTGAAACAACGCTTGTTTTCCTTTCCCCCTTTCTCCCTTCTCTTTTTCCTTCCTTCTCTCCTCTCTCTCTCTCTCTCTCCTTAAGACAGTCCTGTTCTGTATTGTAGGCTGAGCTCATATAGCCCAGGTTGGCCTAGAACTCATTGTGATCTTCATGTTTCAGCCTCCCTAACTCTGGGATTGTATGTGCACTTTACCATGTCCCGCTTGTTTCTTTTTCTTTAGCCAGTTCAGGTGGCCCTAGGGGCAGGACCTGCACGACAGGTGGTTGCTGGGGATTGACCAGCGGTCCCTGTGCTTGCCTAAGCAGGCACTTCAGACCGTTGAGCTATCTCAGTGGTCCCAGGCTTGTTTCTTTTCTTTCTTTCTTTTTTTTTTTTTGTTTCTTCTTAAAATTAGCAATATCATAAGTTTTCATGATAATGGAAAAATTAAATATAGCTAAGTAGAGTGAGTTTAATCGTGGCTACTCTGAAAGTGCTGATAGAACCACGAATTTCCAGGCCAACTCGGCAAATTTAGCAAGACCCTATTTCAAAACAAAATAAAAAGGGCTGAGGGTGTAGCTCAGTGGTAGGACGTTATCCTAACATGCACAAAGCTTGGGTTAAAATTTCCAGTGCTGTCAAAAACAAAATACAGGGGCCCAGCAGGATGGCTCAGTGGTCTAAAGCACCTGCTTAGGAAAGCTTAGGCGGCTGCAGGAAAGGGTTCGATCCCGGCACCAAATGCTGCGCCAGCCCTGCCCTCAGGGCAGGCTGAGCCGGCCATAAAAATAAAACAAACAAAAGTTCTGAAACAAGAAAAAATAAAATAAAAAATTCTTCCCCCTAATCCCATCCCATTACCTTTGGATACGTTATGGCAGGCCCTCTTTTCATTAGTAATACGTAGTCATCCAATGCCGGCCTCCGCAGCATAAAACGCTTACCAAGGGAACTTGCCAGTATCTGGCCGGGGAATTTCCCCACGATCTTGCTAAACGGGACTGACCCCCACATACTATTTAAGTGTCCGACGTTGCTCAACCTAAATAACTTTTTAAAATGAGTTTCTCTCTTCCCAGTCTCAGCTAAAATCAGCTCCCCAGCTCGAAAAGGTCCCTCTCTTGGAGATGGGCAGGAAGGGGAGAGGGAAGGCTCTTCGGCCTCGCGCGCGGCCCGAGCCAGGGCGGGCAGCGAAGGAAAGCCGGCTTCCCAGTGTAGGGAACCGGGCTGGTTCTGCTCTTCCTGGAAGTCCCCGCGATCCCGAGGGGCTGACACCTCCCGCGAAGTCCGCAGTCTGAGGCTTTCCTGCGACGAAAGACATCCGAAGCCAACGTCCTGGCCGCGGAAGGGGAGAGATGGAACCGACTCAGACTCTGCGGCTTCCCCTCGCGCCGCCTTGATCTCTGCATTCCGCTCGTCTCTAAGCGAGGACTTGCAACACAGTGGCTGGGCTTCCTCGAAAGACTGCGGCCGAAGGGGGCGCAGAAATGAAGGAGTCCCAAACCCCGGCCGCCTCCAGAGGTGCCGCAGCCGTAGCAGTTCCGTACAGCTGCGCCTAGCTGCGAGCATCCTGCCGGCGCAGTCGCGGTCGCGGGCCAGTGACGTAAGTAGACGAAGCCGCGCCTCTCGCCGCGGCGCCTGGCGCAGTGCCAGGGGCTGCCGCGCGTGGGGCGCAGGACTGCGCCTGCGAAACCGGGGAGATGGTGCGACCCAGGCGGAGCAGCTGTCGTTTCCTCCCAGTACGCGCGAGGGGCGGGCTATATTTTCTCCCCGGAAAGTGGAATGATAAGGAATTTACGCCGGACAACCTCCGCCAGACCTGCCTGGAGACAGGAGGATACGAAAGACAAAACTTGTCCAAGTACTGTGTAGATTAAAAGGAGTCAGGAAATTGCTCTCTACTCCAGCTACCTGCCTGCCCTATCTATCCATCTGTCCGTCCGTCCATCCATCCATCCATCCATCCATCCATCCATCCATCTATCTATCTATCTATCTATCTATCTATCTATCTATCTATCTATCTATCCTGACAGGCTCTTGGTCACTAAATTGCCCAGGTTAAGCTGTTGTAGCAAACCGCTATAAATACAATGGCTTTTCTTTTCTTTTTTCTTTTTTTGGACCA
Source organism: Myocastor coypus (assembly GCA_004027025.1). NCBI lineage: Eukaryota > Metazoa > Chordata > Mammalia > Rodentia > Myocastoridae > Myocastor > Myocastor coypus. The sequence goes on along the minus strand of PVJA010055517.1, from coordinate 4,756 downwards.
GGAATTGAACTCAGGACCTGTGCTTGTCAGGCAGGCATTGTGCTACTGGTCCATAACCCTGACCTAATCAAATGGCTTAAAGCAACACGACTGTGTCTTCACAGTTCCAGAACCTGGGAGTATTAGTTGGCTCATGCTTCCTCCAAAGCCTCTAGGACAAGGGCCTGGGAGATAGCTCAGGGGCACAAGTGCCTGCCTGGCAAGTACAAGGTCCTAAGTTTGATCCCCAGTTCTGAAAAAAAAAAAAAAAAAAAAAGCCTCTAGGGGAGGATGTGAGGGCGATCTGGCTGCGAAATCTGCCACCCCATTGATCACCAGGGTTGATTTGGCTGATCTGGCTAGGCAGGTGTCTCTTTCCTGCTCAACACTCCACGTGGGACCCTCCCTGTCAGGACAACTCCCACTCCCAGTAGAGGATTCAAGCCTGGAAGCTTAGGGCAGATTGGGGCTGTGGCACTGAGCCAGAACCCAGGGTGTTGCTAATGTTAGGCAAGCACTCTGCCACTAGCCACCCTAACCCCTGGAGGAGAATTCTTTGACTCTTTCACCTTTCCCTTGTTTGTTTGTTTTTAAGAATTTTTTTTCTTGTTTCAGAACTTTTGTTTGTTTGTTTATTTATTTATTTTCATGGCAGGCTCAGCTTGCCCTGAGGGCAGGGCTGGCACAGCATGTGGTGCCTGGGATCGAAACGTGGTCCCTGCAGCCACGGTCCCTGCAACCACGGTCCCTGCTGCCGCCCAAGCTTTCCTAAGCAGGCACTTTAGACCACTGAGCCGTCCCACCGGGCCCCTTTCCCTTGTTTTTGTTCCCCACTTTCTCTGACTTTCTTGGTATTTATTTTTCCTCTTGTTTCTATGCTCTTTTTTAATTCATTTTATTTCTTTATTTTTTTGTCTTTTTGAGACAGGTTCTTGCTATCCACTACAGCAGGCTGAAGACCACTGTTAAGAGAAAACAACATATTTTTAAGATGGGAAGCATGGCGAGTTACCCTACTTTCCTTGTGAGACCACAAGGAGGCTTGGTGTACCAGTGATAAATTCATGCAGTCCCTAAGGGGGGTGTTCTGTCTGTGTTAAGTGACAAATTTGTTTGCCAAACAAGATGTGGTTTCTACCTTTAAAAGTCCTATACTTCTAAGGCTTCTCACTGTTTCGTCCTGTCCTGCGTGAATATGGTTAAGTGGTCCTAGGCCCATGATAATTAGATTTTGGTCTGGTTTCTATGTTGAAAGCCCATAACATTTGGGGGCTCGTCCAGGATCCCATTAACTGGGATAAAATAAAAACCAGTTTTAGGGCTGGTGAGATGGCTCAGTGGTCTAAAGTGCTTGCTTAGACAAGCTTAGGCAACCACAGGGATCACGGTTCCATCCCCAGCAATACATGCTGCTCCAGCCCCACCCCCAGGGCAGGCTGAGTAGGCCATTATGTAGGTATATATATATATATATATATATATATATATATATATATATATATATATATAAATTTTTTAATCTGGGGAGATTCTTTGGCCCTGGACTTATTCAGGTCTCTGAAAGTCTTCCAATTCTTTTTCAATTTGGACAATGCAAGCTGTTTGGCACTTCTTGCCAGTAAGAGACTTTTTGTTCTTTTGGAGCACCCCTTGGTAAGTCACAGGAATTGGATGCAACATAAATCCCCTGGACTCTGCTCCCCTCCCTGACAGTGGACCAGAGCATTGGATTTGTCTTTGGTCTTGTTTTGTCTTTGTTCCTTGTCTTTGGTTATGTCATTTATAGTTATGGGTCAGACCACTTCTGTTTCTTTTGTCACCATTGTACTGTTTGTTTGTTTATTTGTTTATTTTTACTTATTGCCAGCTCAGCCTGCTCCTGTGGTGGGGCTAGTGCAGCATGCGGTGCTGGCGATCCAACCATGGTCCCTGCATTTGCCTAAGCAGGCGCTTTAGACTGCTGAGCTATCTTGCCAGCTCTTGACCGTTTTCAGGATTTCAGACAATGAGCCTCAGGATCCCCATGGATGAGATGTTCTTGCAAAAGGCCCACTCAGCCTCCATACCTGCGAGCCACTTATAGGTGGTTTTTGGCTTCATAGGCCGATTTCAGCTAACTATCTGAAAGTGGCTGGAGAAGCAGAATGCCATGGTGTAGAAGATTTGATTGGCTTTTGTTGTCTCGAGGCTGGTGTTGGTGAGTCCTAACTTTCAGATGTGAAAGTTATGTCGACCTATCTCAGATGGGTATTCCTGAGATACTATTGACATGTTGCTTGTCTCACTGAGTGTCTGCTTTCTCATAGATAAATATTCCTGCATTCCTTTTCCCTCAGGCTGGAGGCCTCATGAGGTTTGTTTTTTGCTGTAGGGGGAACCCTGTGCTACCTTACCAGGAAATCTATGGGAATGTTGGCAATTTGTTTTGATTTGAAATTCAACCAGGAAAGCTGGGTGTGGTGGCGCACACCTGTAATCCTAGCACTTAGGAGGCTGAGGCAGGAGGATCGGTGCAAGTTTGAGACCAACCTGGGCTACAAAAGTGAGTTCAAGGCCAGCCTGAACGAGTATAAATTAGTAAAAAGAGGTCCAAGAAAAAAAAAAAAAGGAAAGTAAATTTTGCTGAGATGTTGTTACCTATTTGTTTCTTTGTCTGAATTGTTTGTTCTCTGTCCCCAATACGCCTGTATTCCCAGCTGTGCTTGTGCCAGGACAAGGGCAATGGTATTAGCTCTGTTCTTCTTTCCCTTCTTGTCTTTTGTTAGTCTACCTGGAAATATGAAAGGGCGTGAACCTAGCTCATTAGTCTTATTGCATTGCGATTACTGCCACTGTGTCCAATTACATTAGTCTTGGGCTTCTGTGTGTGTGAATTGAGAGGGGACACTGCTGGGACCTTTGCTATGGTCAGAAAAGTACAGAGCAAACTGACTGTCCTGGACTGCATGATTTGGAGCTTTGACGGGTCCTGAGGTGAAGGTAGGAAATGCTTTTGAGGTTTCTATTGTCTCATCCTGGGTGCTGTGGCACTCTGGGGAGCCTCAGCCATGGGGGCTTTGCAGCCACTTGCTGCTCTTGCCCTGTCTTCTGGGTTTTCTCTCCCTCTCTACCTCCTCCGAAGCTGCTCTCCTCCTGAAGCCACAGGGAGGGGATTCTGAGTCCCCTCCCTCAGCCTGCACTTCTTGTGGTTATCTACTACAATCTGCAAAAGTAAAAAATCTGAAAAAATGTTTCATTATAATTTAACCTGGCCAGAAATATATTTAAGTGCACTCTAGTTTTATAAAGGTATTTGTTTGACCTGCATATTTGTTTATAGATTTATATGTTATCTAAGCTTTATTTATTTATTTTTTGGTGGGACTAGGGTTCAAACTCATGACCTTGTACTTGCCAGGCAGGCACTTGTGCCACCGAGCTATCCCCCCAGCCCCTTATCTAAGCTTTAAACATAGACTCTAAAGCATGTTTTCTCTGGTCTAAGTGATATCTAAATTGGTATATATATATATGCCAGGCGTGGTGGCTCATGACTGTAATCCCAGCACTAGGGAGGCTGAGGCAGGAGGATTGGTGCGAGTTCGAGACCAGCCTGGGCTACAAAAGTGAGCTCAGGACCAGCCTGAACTGCATAGCGAGACTCTGTCTCAAAAAGACAAAAAATAAAATAAAATAAAATAAAATAAAATAAAATAAAATAAAATAAAATGGTATATATATATATATATATATATGGTTCATGTCAAGCTAACATGAACAAAAACTTATGTGATATGCATGATAACTAAACTGGATGCTTCATCCTAATTGTTATGTTATGCTATATATATGTACGTATATATACGTATATATATATACATATATATAATTATTGATGTCAAATGTTCATTGTAAAAGTGTAACTGTTGCCTGTTAACACTCTACAGGGATTTGACCACTGAAATGTCCACAGTTGATAAAAAAAGTAACAGTTCTCTGGTTACACTTTATATTTAAGGTTCTTAAGTCTGCTCCCACCTAACTGGGTCTGCTATGCTGTGTTAGACTTAAAGATAGATTCTTTTATGTTCCCTTGGCAGCTACTTCCTGGAAATCATTTCCCTTTAACAGGAGGATCCAGAAGTGAGGGACACAAGTGGAATCAAAATTTGCTTTATCGTTCTTAGAAAAGTTTTATCGAAGAATCTGGTGCTTTTTGGCAATAACAATCTTAACTTTTCTCTCTTACAGTATGTAGATGATTTGTTGTTAGCTAGAGGAGCCCAGGACCGAAAACAGTTACAACAGTTCCTGGGAATGATGGGCTTTGGTTGTTTTTAGGTGTCACGTTTTGCCTCTGTTGCTACTCCCTTATACGAAACCCTAAAGAGTGGTGATAGCCTCCCGCTTGGATTGAAATTCAGAACAGCAAAAGCATTTCAGGATTAAACAAGAAACTCTTAAGGGCTCCTGCTCTGGCCCTCCCAGACATTACTAAGCCCTTTCAGCTGTTTGTTCATGAGGAAGAAGGAGTTGCAAGGAGACTCTTAACTGAGACCTTGGGGCTATGTAAGTGCCCCGTGGCCTGTCTGTCCAAAGACTGAACTATGTGGCTGTTGGGTGGCCATCTTGTTTGCAGGCTGCTGCAGCAGCCACTGTATTAATAAAAGAGGCTGACAAACTTGGGACAGAAATTGAACGTGTTCGTGCTCCATGCAATAGAGACACTGCTGTTGGGCCCTGATAAAAAGTGCTCTCTGTCAGGCTTTCACAGAAAGCAAAATAGCCAAGCAATGGC
>PVJA010055516.1:0-11151 GCA_004027025.1 Myocastor coypus | reverse complement strand
TCCTCCTGCCTCAGCCTCCCAAGTGCTGGGATTACAGGCATGCGCCACCACGCCCGGCTCGGCCCATATTCTTTTTATATCCTTTGTATTGACTTCTTTCTCATTGATTCCTATTAATCTCACCTCGTTCATTTTTGCATCATCTTGGAGATGTTGAATTATTTTTTCCTGCATCCTAGTTGTTTTTAAGAGATCTTTTCTTATCTTTTCACTAGCTGCAACCACGCCTTCAAGATCTGAGATTCTATCTTCACCTTGGTTCATACAGTTTTGTCAGCTTGTGATTGAGATTTCATTTTCTTGTATATCTCTTTGAAACTGTTTCATGCGATCTATTTCTTTCCTATATTGTTCATTCAGGGAATCCATCATTTTTCTATTCTTCTCTAATTTTTTATCAATGTCTTCTTTAATAGTACTGAAGTCTCTCATTATGGTTATCCTTTCTCTCTCTAGTTTGCACATTATTTCTGCTCTGTTCTCCTCTGTACCTTTCTGTAGTTGTTTTCCGATTTAAAGAGGTCTTTTTTAACTTCAGAGGTTAGTTCTGCTCTTGTTTCTTCTATATGTTTCTGTAGTTGGTTTTCCACTTCAGCATCTATTTTTTCATACATTTCTTTTTTTACTTCACATGTCATCTCAGATCTGAGTTGTTCTATACGTTTCTGCACTTGTCTTTCAACCTTGGCTGCTACTGATTCAGAGATTCCCTCTGCATGATTCCCATTTACTTTCATGGTAGTGTTTCCTGTATTTGTTTCATGTGGACTCGGGATCTGGGATTGGATCTTACTCCTTCTCTTTATCATTTTTTATAGCAGTGATCTCTGCACCTTGGTGAACTTATACAGTTAGCACCTATGGAAATTTGGGTCTGGATCCACCAAGCTTGTTGCCCTCCAGAGGTGTCTGGCTGCAATTGGGAGCTCAGTCGGCTGGCTACTATGAGGTCCCGTGTGTTGGGACGGTGGTCGGCCATGTGGGTATAGTAGGTGGCCATGTGGGAAATATGGGTGTAGTCGGGGTTTGGGTGGTTGTCCAGTTGGGGGGATGTATTTGGGCTGAGAGAGTTCTTACCTGGCCAATGTGAACCCTGGTCTGGAAGATGGGTGGAATCTGAGCTCAGGTTGTTGATCAGTCCGCAAATGGACCAGGGCGAAGTCTGCTGGTTGCCCCAGTCAGAATGGCGGTGGAGTCCAGGCTGGAGTTCGAGGTGACGTGTCAAGTCCAGGGGCTGGGCTTGGTCCCGGCACCGCGCTACCAGAGGAGATGGCGCAGGGATCCGGGCAGGCTGATGGAGCGAGTCTGGGGGCTGGGCTTGGTCCCGGTGCCGTGCTACCAGACAAGATGGAGTGGGGATCCGGGCGGGCAAAAGTCTACTTTTTAAAAGTTCCTTGAAAATTTTATTTTGAAGACTAATTCTCTAAATATCATGGAATCCTACGTTTAAATAAAACAATGTCCTTAATAGCATTAATTATAGGACAGTCACATAGGTCTACAAATGAATCAAGCTGTATTTAGAAAATATAAAAATAAATGGAATATATAATAAATTAAAGATACAATATGATTATAAAATGATGAAACAATGATAAAGGAGGCAAAAGCAAGACTTCCAAAAAAATATATATTCATGTCTGCTTTGCATTGAGACCATAAATATTATTCTTTTAATAGATGCATTGTATAAATCATCTTTATGTAGAGGGCATCAAAATTTAAAAGAAAAACTATCTTAAACAGAGAAAGGTTTAAAACATTTTTCATTTATTTTAAATGTCCATTTATTTTAAATATATGTCTTTAAAACAATTTAAACTTCAGCAAGTAAACATACTATTTCCTACCATTTTGCAGATTAACTCCAGTTCTTTGAAACCTTTGTTTCAAAAAGGTAATACAATCAGGTACCAGAATGGCTAAGTGGTTAAAGTGTTAGACTTAGAAAACAATAACAGCCTCAAACTGAATCATTATACGGACAAATCTGCACATATATATAGTATTTTAGGGAAGGGTATACAACGTGTTCAGGGTCTCACTACTAGATCGGACTCGTAGTGATGCGCCTATTTACAGCCGCCCAAGAGCTGAATCACAAGTATGCACCACCATGCCCAGTTTCAACTGCCATCTCAGCGCACCCTGGGGGTGGGGCCGGCACAGCATGCTGGCGATCAAACCCTTGGCCCCTGTGCCTTCTTGCAGGCACTTTAATCCGCTGAATTATTTAGCCAGATTCTATGAATTTAAACTATTTTTCCACAGAACAAAAGCATTAATCAAAATACCTTTTTCTCGGCCAGCGGGATAGCTCAGCTGTTTAGAGCGCCTGCTTAGGCAACCACATGGACCGCGGTTCAACCCCCGGCAACACACACTATGTCAGCCCTACCCTCAACGCATGCTGAGCAAGGCAGACATATATACATACATACATACGTACGTACATACATACATACATACATACATACATCTTTTTCTTACCCCACTTTCTCTTTGTGAAATAGGCATCTGCATTAGGGTCATTAAAATGTCTGCTCATCATAGTTTCTCCTCCAGCATGGAAATCATATGCAAACACAAGTGCTTCAAATAAAACACAATGAATTATTATTAAAGCCTCACTTCAAATAAGGTAGCTCAGCCTCAATTATAGTATAAGTTACTCACAAGGCTCTGCAAATGCTTTAGTGGTAAATACTTCACGCAGGGTTACGATATTTGAGTGCTGAATTTTTTTCCACATATCAACCAACACCATACACTTTGTATTAACGAGACGAAAACCTGAAAAAGAACATTTTTATACTACAATAAACTGTAGGTGGCATCTCCTATGATATTCTATTAGAAATGTAGAGAAAATCCTGTTAATACATTGCTTATAATATACTCATTTCCAAATGGAAGTCTTTTAATTGATATATTAATGAGTCACTTATCCAGGAAAGTTTGAAAAATTTTAGCCTCAATAATACAATTATAAAAAAAAATTATCTTCCTTACCATGTATCCTCCGAAGGCAATATGGCAGGTCATCTTTGCTATTTACAGCCTTATAGCAAGATGTAATGTATCCAAAATTACTGGACTTCTGTATGCGGTTAGGGGGTGGCAGTGGTTCTAGAGGGAATAGGCTATGGTAGCTATCAACTTCTGTAGGGACTGCTAGAATAATACATAGGAAGACAACTTTCAGTTACAGACATTCATAAACAAAAGTAATAAAGCAAAGATCAAATCAACTATAAACAAATCATATATCAAAACACACTTATTAGAACAGTGTCGACACAATGATTCTGTGGCTTCAATATCAATAAAAATGTGCACTGCAAAACAATGAAAAAACCAAAGTCAATCAACTAAACATCATTTCCTATATTATACAGCACAATGTACTTCATTGTTGCTGTTGTTGTTTCTCAGAAATAACACAGCCAGGGAAATAGCCCAGTGACAATGCCTAGCTGGCAAGCATAAAGTCCTGAGTCTGATTCCTGGTTACATTCTCCCAGCAAAAAAAAAAACTTACTAGAAACTATGATATTCAAATGTTTTTATTAAGGTATTGAATAAACCCAGATGGCTTCTTTAAACATTTTATTTCCCATAAAATATACTTAGATATGAATTCTATTTTTGTAGCATAAATTCAAACAAATCACATTAAGTCAGGTGTTGTTTTCATGTGCACATAACCTGTGCATGTACCTAGCAATATAACAACTGATACTGAAATACTTAAAAAAAAATCTTTGACAAAGTAAATACAACTCAAGGAAATTTCCTCCCTCATGTAAGTTAGTACCTACTGCAGTTTAAAAATAATGAAAACACTGGTAGTAAAAATCCTACGAACAAGGAACTGGTTATATATGGGTCTTAGTACAGCCAGTCAGGAGAACAATATAGTTTTAAACCCTAGTAGAAACAAAAGAATACTAATGTGACTTTCATGTACTTCAAAGAACAAAAAATTATGCTTAAGCATATGGATTTGCTTGTGATACAGTTAAGACTCTAGAAGCTATATACCTTGAATCCCAATTTGGCATTTCATTTAAGGCTGTATGGTGGAGACCACTATGAAACAGCCCTGAGCAGGACTGAAACAAACCAATGGGCTTTTCATGTTTACTTGTGATTTTGTCCGAAGCCTAGGCCACTTGCCTGGAAATGGGTGACTGGACTCACAGTAAGTAAACCTCTGAGTCATTAATCTTTACTGAGGCATGTAATGGCAGGGGAAGCCTGAAAGCCTCAGACAAGATCATAGCCAAGGACACTCAACTAGATATGTAGCCTCCGGCATCTCAAGCCTGAGTGGATTAACATATTAGCTTACTTGGAGAAGTCTTTGGGTGGCTCTGCCCTTCTTGAGTACCCCTCTCCCTTCTTTAGATAACTAAATAAATAAGGTCTACCCAGAGAAGGTCAAAGTCTCAACCCCAAGAAGAACAGGAATTCTGTGAGAGGGTTTGATTCTCCTGGAGCCTTAAAATCACTCCGTTTGCCATTTTTTTATTTAGCCTTTGTCATTCATTTGTTTGGGAGATTATGGACCAGGTAAGTCTGTAATAACTAAGGGATACTTATTATTAACCCAATACTGTATACTAAAGCTGGGCTAGAGATGTAATACAGTGGCAAAGTGCAGCCTTGCGTGTGCAAGGCCCTGTGTTTGACAGTCAGTACTGTGAGAAGGTTGAACACAAAAGTGTATGTCATGGTTTCTCTATAGAACACATAGGTAATTTACAATCCTTTTCTATTGCTCCCTACTGTCTAAAGTAAAATAGGTATCAGTTTTACAATCTAAAAGGAGAAGCAGTTTTTAATGCTTCAAATACAGCAAGTTTTGTCTTCTAGTTGGACATTTTCATCTGTCTTGAATTACTTAACAATGCTCATATTTTAAGTGAACAAAGACAAATCAATATGAAGTATACAGTATCTGCACAAAGAGAACCAGAAGGGAATATAATGAAACTTTAACAATGGTAATTTTTGAATATGAACATTTGTTTAGGTGAAATCCCACTAAAAAAATTCCAGAAGACAGGTTCAGACATTCTCCCAACAACTCTATGAGATAGGATTACACATTTTATAAATAAGAAGAGCAAGAATTACATAGCTGAGAGAGAGAGTTGAGATGAGAGCCAGGACCCTAAATTCTACTGTCTTGTATTCTTAAATCACTAAATGGCATTTTGAATATAGTTCAACAAGATAGACTGATTTAATGTCACTTTCGATCAAGCAGCACATTCTACTAAAATAAAGCCAGTATATGGGAAATATATGCAAACAAAATAGTTAACTTTTACTTTAATCTATTTATAATATTTCATTTGAGTCACGTAATATCTATAAAGAAACCAAATGATGGATAAATTCTGTTTCCTCACTATTCATATGAAGCACTAATAGGAGTAATAAATGAGAAATTTAAAAGATATACTGAATACAAAGATATATTATGTGCTAGTGAAGTCATATTAATGAAAAAGGGGTTCTCACCCTCAAGAATAGAGAAATTGAAAGTATGCAAATTTATATAAAAACAATAAAAGACAGTTGTTAAAAATACAATTCACCATGGACTAATTCTTAAACTTCTGCATCCTTCAGAATCACCTAGAGGCTTGTTAAAGTTTGTTGATTTCCATTCTGAAGTTTTTTGGGTCAGCAGGTCTAAAGTGGAGTCAAAGAACATATAATTCCAACAAATTCTTAAATTGTAACGAAAATAAGGATGCTAGCAAGGGACCATAGTTTGGAAAGCACTATCCTGTGGAAACAGAGAAGGAAGCCAAGGATGTAAAGAAAGATCTCATGAAAAAGTGGCATTTTAAACTGAAGCACAAGATGAATGGAAGAGCCGGGCGTGGTGGCGCACGCCTGTAATCCTAGCACTTGGGAGGCTGAGGCAGGAGGATTGGTGCGAGTTCGAGACCAGCCTGGGCTACAAAAGTGAGCTCAGGACCAGCCTCAACTGCATAGTGAGACCCTGTCTCAAAAAGAGAAAAAAAAAAAAAAAAGATGAATGGAAGGCTGCTGTAAAGGAGCTGAAACAGTAGAAAGGGTGAATAATGAAGAGGAAATTAACAGGTTAAAAACACGGCCTGCAGGTGTATGCTATGCTTAAGAAAGGCAAGCTTAGCTGGGCGTGGTGGCGCATGCCTGTAATCCCAGCACTCAGGAGGCTGAGGCAGGAGGGTTGGTGCGAGTTTGAGACCAGCCTGGGCTACAAAAGTGAGCTCAAGGCCAGCCTCAACTGCACAGTGAGACCCTGTCTCAAAAAGACAAAAAAAAAACTAAGTCTTATACTTTCATGTGGCCACTTTCAAACAAGTCACACAGAACTCTACAGATGGTAAAAGAAATTTGTGTTTCATTGGAAAACTGCACTATCTAAAGGATACCTCTAAGGTTTCTTATTGTGTAGAATCTATTTTGCAATTCTGTAAACCATAGATAACTGGTAGCACTACAAAATAATTCTTGTCTTGATATGAATACTTTTCCTGACTAATGGGGATTCTACTGCTTTCTCTTGGCATCTTACAGGGATTGCATTCACTTTATAGGTTAGTTTGAGAGTAGATATTTTAACAATACCATACTAACTTATTGAATCCATGAACACAGATATCCTTCCATGCTATGACTACTTTAATTTCTTTCATCAAAGTTTTCATTATAGAGATATTTTATCTCTTTGGCTAAATTTATTCCTTGGGTTTTATGTTGAGATGGGCAGTTATAGTAAGAGGGATTGCTTCTTGATTTCTAGTTGAAATAATTCACTATTGATATATTTAAAAAGTTATTTAGTTTTTATATCTTGGTTTCACAACTTTGCTAAATTTGTTTCTTGGTTCTAATAGTATTTTTGAAGTCTCTGAGTGTTGATATGTAAGTATAAGCTCTCTGTAAACAGTAACAATAGACTTCCTTTTTAAAAATTTCAGTGTTGGGCCCGGCAGGATGGCTCAGTGGTCTAAAGTGCCTGCTTGGGAAAGCTTGGGTGGCTGTAGGGACCACAGTTCGATCCCTGGCACCACATGCTGCGCCAGCCCTGCCCTCAGGACGGGCTGAGCCAGCCATAAAAATGAGTGAATAAACAAACAAAGGTTCTGAAACAAGAAAATAAATAAATAAATAAATAATTCTTTAAAAAGAAATAAAAATTTCAGTGTCCTTTGTATTTTTTTCTTGCTTCATTCCCCTAGCTAGGAATTCTAGTACAATGCAGAATAAAAGTATTACTTTTCACCATTATTCAACATTGTCTTATTCCAGATCTTGAGAAAAAAAGCTTTCACTATTTCCCCACTTAGGATTATGCAGTTGTTTAACTTATTTAAAGGACTTTCATTATGCTAAGGTATTTTCCCTCTTCGCACAATTTCCTCTCATTATATAATGAAAGGATGCTGAGTTTTAAAGACAAGACTACTTACTGTGGACTTCTGGTCAATTTAACAAATGTACATAATTGTTCATGAATGAATGGGTGCCTCGATCAATATTAGTCACTAAATCAACTACTATAAAGAAAGCACTCAAGAAATATAAGCAAAGAAGAAAATCAACATGGATTGCACCTATTCTACGTTATCTCTTGGGACTCATTTTTTTACTTAGTATATCACTAAGATTCTTGTGTACTGCTGCCTGTTAATATACTTTCTTCATTTCTATTGTTACACAGAACACTGCACTATCTATTTAATTCATGTACTATCCTACAAATGGACATTAGGATTGTTTCAGTTTCTTGTTTCTGTGAGCAGTAATTTATGAATATCTTATCTACCTTCCAAAAGAAATGTGTGGGGATTTTGTCTCATTTTAGGGTCAGCAGTGCTACATAAAAGGGCATAAAATCATCTTTTAAAAAAAAAGATGTATTTAGTACACAGCCTACAGGATCTCACTATATAGACTGAATTCAGTGATTCTCCTGTTTTCAGCCTCCCAAGAGCTGGGATTATAGGCACATGCCACCACACCCTGTCTCAGTCATCTTCTCAGCACGCCCCTGGGGGCAAAACCTGCACAGCCTGCTGAGGATGGAAACCTGGACACTGTGCTTTAGTGTGCTGAGCTATCTGGCCAGCTTGGTTTACAATCATCTTAAAGAGTTTTTTTTTTTTTTGTCTTTTTGAGACAGGGTCTCACTGTGCAGTTCAGGCTAGCCTTGAGCTAACTTTTGTAGCCCAGGCTGGTCTCGAACTCACAGCGATCCTCCTGCCTCAGCCTCCCGAGTGCTGGGATTACAGGCGTGTGCCACCACGCCCGGCTTAAAGAGTTTTCAAAAATAGTTTCAGGTTCAACAATTCGTACTATCAAAATACATATATCTGAGAATCTGTGGACCTGTACCCTAACACTTTACATGGTCAAATTTTAAAATAATGTATTTTACTTATAAGTATTTCTCTTTGAAGAAAACAAGCTCTGTGTCCTGAACAGAAAATGATTCCCTGTTAGTGTTAAATCTATTCATTTATATTTTCGATCCCCCCCACAGCACTCCTCCTCCTTTTGCTTTTTTAAGACTATGGCGCTTAGGCTGGTCTTGAACTTGCTCTATGGTCCAGGCTGACCTCAAACTCCTGGGAAGTCCTCCTGCCTCAGCTTCCCAAATGCTATAACTATAGGTGTGAATGATCACACCCCTTATCATTCTAATACAGCTTAACATGATCTAATTTTATCCTCTATATATTAAAAAAAAAAAACTTCCAATGCCACTTCTCCCCAGTGATATGTCACCTTTATCACTGTTTCACTCATTAATCCCTGTGTCACTTTATTGTTTTACTGTTAGTACAGAACCAAATAATCAAGCCTTCTCTTTCCATACATCCAGAGATTCATCATTTAATATGAAACATAATAATGTTCTAAAAAGTGCTTTGGGTAATCTTAGCCCTTTATTCTCTGAAAACTTTTATCATATTCCATGAAAAACTATGTGATGACTTGACTAAAATTATACTGAATTGCAAAAATAGCTACTTTCATTGTGATGTTCCTAAACATTACGGTTTATCATATTAAATGTTTCTTAATAAACCTCCATTCACACAGTATACAACTTTTATTATACTTATACCCCGTACAGCTATTATAAAAACCATTCACTCTCTTTTTATTAATTTTGAAGTTATTGGGCCGTGGTCTATAGAAATGTAACTGACATTCTTACACATAGTTATTTTCTAAGCTCTTATTATTTCAAATTTCTAATCTGTCACTGTATGATTTACAGATAACAGGTTTATTTCTCCTTTCCATTTTTTATTATTTCAATCTCTTATTTATTTATTTATTTTTTTTATCTTTTGCCTTGACTGGGATCTGAAATATGTTACATAATAAAGAGATATTTCAATCAAAGACTTCCAAAGATTATGACAGGTAAGTTTCTCACCGAGTTAAACTACACATTATCATCCTGAAGACAGACAGTAACAGCCAAATATACTACTTTTAATTCTTTGGCAGTCAAGTTGAAACACACTGAACCTTTCTGAATCCTATTACCAGATGTTTTAAGATTTCTGAGCCACTGTATTATTTGTAACATTTTGCTAAATTAAATTTATGTAGAATAAGTTACAGAAAGAGATTAATATTCTCTGAGAAACATGGTATAATCAAAAGAAGCTAGGTCTAAGTCTTGACTCAGTCACCCATTTACCAGCCATTACTTACTACCAGCAAGAGACTTGAACTGTCTACTCCGTTTACCTATATGTGAAACAGAGATGATCAAATGTCACAGGTTGTTGGTGAGGAATAAAATATAAAACCTAAACTAAGCATCTAGCCCTTCAATGACTAGTATTCCATTTTTGGAACACCTATAACAACAGAAACACAAAGAAATTTTTTCTCTGAAAATTCCTGTTTCTGAATTTTTCTAGGTAACACATACGAATTTCTTCAGAAAAATTTAAAAAGTTTCAATGTTAAGAATGATGGGTTAATGAGCACACTGTGTGGAACACAGCAGTCTTGAAATAATAGTTTTATCCTCTGCTTGATAAAGCATACCTTCATTAACTTTTAGGAGAAAAATCATTCAAGTTCTAGTGAACACTCACTAGAATATGGTAGAACTAATGGAAATGAACTAGGTAATCAGTAATACCTTGAAATGTTCCACAATAAAACATAAAGAAATGCAGTATTACGGGAGCTGGAGAGATAGCTCAATAGAATAAGTGCTTGCCTGACAAGCAAAGGGTCCTGACTTTAACCCCTGGTTTCACAAAAAAAAAAAAAAAAAAAAGAAATGTAGTGTTAACAAAAGAAGTGTAATAGCTGAAAAAGAATAAGAAAGTGTATTATACCTGGCATATCTGCTTGATCAATTTGAGCCATTGTTATTAAATGCCTGTTGATCAGCTCCTAAAAAGGAAAACAAGTATACTGAAATCCAAATGCTGCTTCTAAAATCCAAATTACTATAAGCTGGTAAATAACCAATTTCCAAATTATCATATAGAACTTACTTCTGTGAAAGAAAAATATTTCTGAGACCTTCAGTACTAAATGGAACTGTACATATAAAATAATATTTAGTTTACCAAAAAATAAGCAAAACTAAATTATTTACAAAAACACAGGTATGATGGAACATACTTAAAGTCAGCAATCTGGAGGCTGAGGCAGGGGAATTGTCTTGAGTTCGAGGCCAATTTGGGCTACATTGTGAAGCCCTATCTTAAAATCAGTGACCAACTTAATACATTAAAAACTATTTTTAGGGACCCGGAGGTATGGCTCAGTGGTCTAAAGTGCCTACTTGGGAAAGCTTGGGTGGCTTCAGGGACCACAGTTCGATCCCCAGCACCACATGCTGCACCAGCCCTGCCCTCAGGGCAGGCCGAGCTGGCCATAACAGAAATGAGTGAATAAACAAAGGTTCTGAAACAAGAAATAAATAAATAAATAAAATAAAAAATTGTTTAAAAAAAAAAAACTACTTTTAAAAAATTCAGCTCTCTTAAAACCATTTCTTTTTGGAGGGGCACATCACATACTCTCAGTCTATACTTGTCATGAAAAAGCTTTTTAAATATTAGAAACCATTTATATATGTATTTCAAAGAACTCTTT
>PVJA010055515.1:0-11154 GCA_004027025.1 Myocastor coypus | reverse complement strand
TTTTTTTTTTTTTTTTTTTGGTAGGACCAGGGTTCGAACTCACGACCTTGCACTTGCCCAGCAGGCACTTGTGCCTCGGAGCTATCTCCCCAGCCCCTTCTACATTTTTTAATGAAGAGACTTTTATGTTTTTTATTTTGCCTTTTAGAAGTATCTTGTCTCCTTCATGTATTACCTAAGGTTGTCACTACTTTCTCTTGGGCTTGGATAGTCTTACTCAGAAACAATACTATGATTTTGTCAGTTCATCTAGACTCATGTGCTTTATAGGCACTTGATCTTTTCTGTCTCAATCTACAAAGAAGGCAGAATCCTGCAGCATGGGAATGTGCCTTGTTACATGGAAAAAAAATAAGGTTCCAGATGGGATTGAGGTTGCTAACTGGGGAGATTACCATCATAATCCCAGTAAGCTCAGGATGATCTCAAGGGTCTTTAATTGGGGAAGAGGGAGACATAAAAAGGAGAACCAGGCGATGGTGGCACGAGAAGGACTTGATTGGTCATGGTTGATGTCGAAGATAGAGAGGGGCTTAAGCCGAAGAATGTAAACAGCCTCCAAAGGCTCGAAGAGGCAAGAGAAAGGACTCAGAGCTTCCAGCAAGGCCACAGTGAGACTTGCTTTTACCTTGGTGAGACTCATTTCAGACCTGTAACCTGAAGACAATAAATATGTATTTTTAAAATGTATTTAGTACAGCACGGCATGCTGGGATGGAGCCCTAGTTCCTGAGTCTGTCTAAGCAGGTACTTCAATCCACTGAGCTATCTGGCTGGCCCAGTATGTATTGTTTTAGGCTACTAATTTCATGATAATTTGTTACAGAGGAACCTAGTACAATATACAAGGTGCTTTGTGAGTTGTAGTGTACCAAGTGTGATGAATAGAGATGAAACCTGTGATTTGCAAAACATTCTCAGATTTCCTGAGACATCTTAGTTTACAGAAAGCAGCCACCACTCTTTAGAAGCCTGACCTCTGGTGCATCTGTTTGTCTTCAGGTTCTCCGATTCCTATAATTTATAAAGTCTGGATGTGATTATTCCCCTAATAATTACTTGTACTCTAACGTACAACTGTACTTGATTACATTCATCACAAAGAAAATAGCTGTAGCGTGGGTCAGTTATCCTGAGTTCTAAGAAGCTTGCCTAATCCTTTACGAGTTGGTCTCATTTAGACTTAACTAAGGGTTTTGACTCTTACTGCATTCATCAGAAGAACACAGGGTCTGGGATCAGGAGGTCTGGGATCAGGAAGGCTTCAGTACTGTGGCTTCATGAGGTTGTCCTCTCATTGGTGGGGAACTTCAGTTTCTCCGCAGAAGAAGTAGGGACAACACCAATCTCATGTAAATCATTTAACACATGAAACTCAGAACATACATTGTGTCCTGTCCATCCCTCAGGTCCCTGATCCTTAACATGGATATGATAACAAAGCATTTCTGTAAGAGTTGCTTTGTAGATGAAATAAAAACATACAGATCTCATTTTATTTTTTGAGGAACCAGAGATCAAACTTAGGACCTTGCACTTGCCAGGCAGCACCTGTGCCCCTGAGCTATTACCCCAGCCCCTTAGATTTTAGAAATCAATGTGATGGCAAGGGTTTTGAGAAGCTCCATTTCTATTGGGGTGTCATGCTATCCTTATACCACTAGATGGCGCGATTAACATAGCTAGAGGAACCACATGGCTCTGAAGTCCCAGCAGGGACTCAGGATAAAGTCAAACTCAGCCACAAATACCACAGATGTGCACAAGAAGTTTTCATATTTTATTTAAATGAATTATTACTGCCAGAGGTTTTCTCTGGCAGTGGACTGTCCTGAGGAGGAAGCCAGGATAGTCTTTTTGACACACAAGTTTGATCAGGTCTTTCCTATATTTGAAATTCTGATGGCTTACAACCACCTATATGAGTAGACACTAACATAAGTCACTCAAGTTGAGAGTGAGAAGTCCCTGTGCCTCCCCTGAGGCTCCACTGTGGCATTTTGGAGTGCCATAAAATAAGTCTGAGGAACCTCTGCAGGAGGCAGCTGACAGCATGGCACACTGAACCCTGTGGTACATGACACCTGCTTGTGCTTGTAACAGTCTCTCACTGCCCATAGTTTTGCACCGATTCTCAGTGTCCTCCATCTGCTAAGTTCCATATTCCTAGCATGTCATTTCTTACTCTAACTCATTTGTTGGGGCTTAGTTTGGACTTCACTGTCTCCAGAAATTCTTCTAAGACCCTACCTAGTTGGATTTGTTTGTGAATGTATGTATGTATGTATGTATGTATGTATGTATGTATGTATTTGACACAGGGTCTCACTATGCAGCTTGGACTCATAGTGATCTTCCTGTGTCAGCCTCCCCAGTGCTGGGATCACAGGCATAAGGAGCTTTTGGTGGCTTGCTCAGTGCAGGACCAGCATGGCATGCAGTACTGGGGATCGAACCTGGGTCCTTGAGCTTGCCAGGCAGGTGCTTAGGCCACCGAGCTATCTCCCCAGCCCTACCTGGTTGTTTTTCAAAAGTTCACTCATGTGTCAGTTTCCCTTACTAGGGGAGGAGGTTTCTGAGTACAGGGAAGTTGCATTTTATGAAGATCTAGAAAATGAGAGAGCCTGGTAGGTGTCTGGTAAATAAATGGAGGAGGAGGTGGAGGATGGAGCAGGGCATTCTGGGTAGATGAGATGGGAGGAGAGGAGGATGCAGAAGAGGGAAAGGAAAGTATGTGTTTGATTCCAGAAGGAGGGGAAATCCTTCTTGCTGTACTGAGCCTCCCATGGAAACCAGGATGGGTCTTCTTGATTCAACGCCCCAGTGGCCACCCTCATGAGGGGTCATGAGGCTGGGGGACTTGGCCATGTGGCAGCTGTAAGGGGCTTGCTTCCAAGAGTCATTTTGACTGTGCCCTTCATGGGGCCTGAGCATGTAAGAGCTTCTTGGGTTGTACTGAAGTGAGGATCTTGCAAGGGGTGACCCCTGCCAGAGAGCCAGAGACAGAGTAGACTGTTGGCTGGAGATCAGGAGGGAAAAGCACTTGGATTTCTAAAATATTGCTTCTTACTTGATTTTTCTTGGAGCAGGTCCCCAAGCATCCAAACAATGCCTCTCCAGGCAGGCTGGCACAGGCGTAATAAAATGCGACTGAAATCCGTATCTATGGAAACAGGCTGGCTCCTTCTTTTTGCTTCTTTCACTCCCTACGGCTGTGGTGGCTGGATGGGTCTAGACTCCAGGTTCTACACTCAGTTGTGGACGTGGGGGCTATTTGAGCTGTGTCCTGACCATACTGCAGTGTCCGTCTGCCTTATAATTCTTCCCATCAGAATCAGGAGAAGTACTGTGGGATAAGCTAAGACTCTGGGGAAAGCAGACAGGAGGCTGAGTGGGGACGGCCCTGATCCAGGCTCCAGAGCTCTGTCCTCCTATCTTGCCTGTGAACTTAAGGCCCAGACCTTTCCTAGCCAACCGAATTCATTCTCTGCCCCCTCCACACACTCCATGTCTGGCTACAGTTCTTTGGTCCTTTCTTTTGTTTGAATGTTTCATTATTCATTAAGGATATATATGTGATGGGGCTTGGTTTGCGAGGTTCATTTATTTATTTACTTATTTTTTAGATTTATGATGAATGAAAATCAACGAGCAGAGCAAACCAAAATAGAAACAAACTCTTGCTGTCCAGCTCTCATCTGCTGACTTACTATGTGGTGATTTTTTAAAAAAATTGACTGGGAAAGTAGACGGAGCAGGGTCATGCCATTGGAGGCTTCACCAGTCCGACAAAATAGAAGTCACTTTAACAGCTAGAGGTTCTAAGGAAGTCACACCCGCTTCATCAGCGTGCCCCTGTTTCCTGCTTGGTCTTTCGGGCAGTCTTCCAGAACACGACGGAGATCGGCCTGCTACCACTAGGGGGAGGTGCAGCGTCTCTTTTGCCCCACGTACAGTTGGAGGAACCTTTCCGGACCTGTGAGGAGAGGTCAGCCGTGTTCTGCAGCGTAGAGGGGAGTGAACTCGTGGCAGGTGCCACAGTAGATGGGCACGGCTTCAGTGGGAGGGGCTGAGAGTGCGGGAGATGCAAAGGGACTTCTCTGGCTTTATGACGGAGTTCTGCTTAGGGTATGGTCATGTTTCCTGGGATGGCCTTCCAACTCGTCTCCCTCACCCTCTTTAGTGACCATAATACTAGTGGAGACGGTATCCTGGAAAGTATCCCCCTCTTTCTTGCCTTCCAACTCAGAAATACCTCTCACCATTGAATTATTTCCTCTTATAGGCTCTCAAATCCCAAGTCATCCATCATGAGAGACCCAGGCTTCTCAGCTGTATCTACTCCTCACCCTTTCTGTTCAATTCCATTTCTCTTGGCCTTGAACAATTTCACTATTTTCTTGCTTGTACCAGAGATGTATTTGGTCAGGAAAAGGCAGGAATAAATTGTAGAGTGCTGGCTTTTCTTGTGTGGTGCCAAAGCAAAGAGTACACTTCAGGTGACAGATTCTGAGTTCTGAGAATAAAGGAGCAACAGACAGAAACATTTTGGAGCCCTTTGGCTTAGGGGAGTGGAGAATCTATTGTATGAGTTATAGTTAAAGTTGTGTGGATTTTAAAAAAGATTTATTTATTTGGTACAGGGTCTTGCTACACAGCTTGGACTCTTTGTGATCCTCCTCTCTCAGCCTCTCCAGTGCTGGGACTACAGGTGTGCAGCATGTGGTATTGAGTATCGAACCTGGGTCCTCACACTTGCCAGGCAGATGCTTAGACCACCCAGCTACCTCCCCTGTCTGAAGTTGTGTGAATTTAACTCATCAGCCTGCAAAGCAGAGACAGACATGACTAAGGAAGCTTCTGCTGCTAAGGGTATGGTCAGTAGATTCTAGTGGCCCCAAGAGGTGTCAGGGAGGAAGCTCCCTCTGCTCTGAGCTTCTAGTCCCTAGGTTTACCCTGCAGAAACCTCCTTGCCGATCAAAATCTGCTAGTCCAGCTGGCATCGACAGACACTACAAGCTCCACTCAGGAATCTGTTCTCCGTTGGCCCATGTGTAACCAAGAGAGTAGACTCTAGGGAAATTTCTCTCTTCCCTAGATCCAGAAAACACATTTTAAGATCCTTGGAATGCATGGAAGACTATAGTTTGGGCCTATGACTGGCTTTCCCAACATGGGCCACTATTTTATTTGTTACCAGGCTCTGTCAGCATGCTCTGGTCTAATACCTTACTAGGTGCCAGATATTTGGCAAACTAACTCTTTTAAGTCTCAGTTTTATTATCTGTAGATGGAGATGCCTGTTATGGGGATTTAATGAGATAATCTATGCTAAGTACTTGGTCCAATAGCTGCTGCATAAATGACTGCTGTCATTATCTTAAGAATGATTCCTTTCTGGGGGGCTGGCTAGGCCCACCTTAAGGCAGGTATGGTGTGGCATGTGGTGCGGGAGATTGAACTGCAGTCTCCTGTGCATGACTGAGTTTGCCTAAATAGGTGCCTTAGACAACTGAGCTATCCCACCAGCTCCTGCTGTCATTATCTTAAAATATAGCAAGCCTAAGCCAGCTGGCTAAAATCTGGACTTTACAATATATAGGCTGTAAGATTTCAGGAAAATAACTGAAGCCCCTCACTTTCCTCATATATAAAATATAGTTGATGGACAGGGGATGTAGCTTAATGGTAAAGCATGCACTTAGCATGGGCAAGACCCTGGGTTTAATCCCCAGTGATATACTAAAATAAATAAATAAGTAAATAGATGTGAAATATACGGTTAACAGTGGCACCTATCTTGTATGTGACAGAGTGCTTGTGTTAGGTCCTGGAGACGTCAGGAGAAGGATGAGCCAAGAGTCGGTGCCTTAAAGTGTTATAGAGATCTTTTATTATAAAGGTGTTATAGCGCTTTTTCTGGCTACGCCAGCGTAGGGTCACCCCCCCAAGGAGAGAGACCCCGAGCCTCGGTGGGTACGGGTTTTTATAGACTGTCTATGCTAATGAGGGATTCAGCAAGCAGGTTTCACAGAAGCCAATAGCGTACGTTATTCGGGGGATTGGGGAAGGTGATTGGGGTGTTTCGGGATGGTGCGGGTCCTGCGGGCAGCTAATGGAAAGTGAGCCCTCGGGCAGCTAACGGGGAAGTGAGCCCGCGGGCAGCTAATGGGAAAGCGGACTTTATTCTTGACCAGGAAACCAAAGGGGAAAATTGGAACCTAAAGGTCTCAGAAAATAGAAAACTTAAGGAAACAGGAACTCACTTGGGTCTTATCAGGAACTAAGCAGACAAGCACTAGTCATCCATAACTATGCACGTATCTATCTATCTATCTATCTATCTATATAGATATATATGTATATAGATATAGATATAGATATAGATATAGATATAGGTATATCACTCCTAACACTTGTTAGTACTGAACTAATAGCTAATTTATGTAGTACACTGAAAAGAGCTCCAGGGACAAAGTCAGTAGTCAAGGAAGATCTGCTGTCACTGCCTGGGAGGGGCGGTCTGCTTTATCCCAAAGTGATCTGCAATTGACTCTGTGATGCTATTGTGCACAATTCAGCAGGAGGGTTGCTTTCTCATTTGACTGAGTTTGCTTTGCCTTATTTGTCACTTGGAGCAGCTGGTTAACATTGTGTCCAGAGGCTTAGGACCTGGTCAAGGGAAACCTGTTTGAGATATAAGGTAGGCTGTGGAATCCATAGAGTAGGTCATTTTATAGAACTGCACCATACTGTTTCAGTATTGGTCCTGTAATGTTTATATTTTGTTTTGTATCAGCTTACAGAGAAATATTTTCTTGTCACACCAATTTTGCTGGTGGAAAAATAGATAGATCATGTGCCCTGCTCTGAGGTTGCAAAGGCATGGTCTATGTTCTAGCCACACACCAAGTGTATTTTTTTAAATTTTATTTTAAAGAGTAAAAATAGCAGAGACAAAGATAGAAAAACAGTAACAAGCAAGAGTACGTAGTACAGAATTTCAGAACAAGAACAAAAATTTAACAGTGGTTGTTTTACGTATTTTCATCATCAAATCTGTTTAGATTAATAGATATAGGTATGTGAGATTGGTGAAGTAATTAAACATTAGCACTTTCAATAAACCTTAAATTTTTTAAAACTCTTACAAATACCAACTGTATTTAAAATAAAAATTAATCAAAGTATCTTTGGTGTTGCCTGACAGGACAGGTCATAGACAGTGGATCTGACATGGCATTTGAAGTCCTGGAAGCCTTGGTTACAGCTGCAGTGAGTCTGTGGTAGGCCAAGAATAGAGCACCTCTCAGGGCATCTACCACATGTCCCTATTTATTTTTGGAGTCCCAAACAACAAGGAAATTTTAAGGGGTCAAAAGAAAAGTGTCATGGATAGCATCAGCAAACAACAATCTAGAAAAATGTGATTGATTTTTCTATAATTTATCATTTCTGTTATGTGATTCCATCCTTTGGAAAGTGCAGAGATAGACAGTAACTAGAACTTGTGACCCTGGCAACATTATTTGTTTTTTCTTAACAAAGGAACAAAGAGAAGAAGAATGAATGTACACCTGTGCTGTCGAAGTAGCCTTTACATCATTTTAAGCTCATTATCTTTTATTGGCTGGGTCCTGAAACAAAAGGGTAAGAGATGTCTGCTCTGCAGTCGGGGTGGAAGGACTTCTATTTTACCTTCCATTAAAGTTAAAGTATAATTAGTCAGAGGAGGACTTGAATGAAAGAAGCAGAGATAGAAAGTCTAAACATGAGAGAAGTGAGTGGACCAAGACCCAGAGTATGATAAACAAAAGGGACACATAGCTCACTGCCAAACTGGGGTGATTTATATTCAGAGAAATTCCAAAGTCGTCTTCTAGCCTTTCTCCCTTAATCTTGATAAAGTGAAATTCAGGGGGTCATTCCTACTAACTCTGTCCCTTTTATGGCTCTCTGTATAATTAGATCCAAACTTTTAAGAAAAGAGTCCTGGCAGGGAAGTCTCATGGTTTATGCATGACCCAGTTCCTTTCATGTTTCCTGTTATAAATTTATGCTTATAAATTGCATTTTGAAACCCTATTGTTACCATTCCTGGGAATAGGAAATTTCCTTATAATGAGACCAGTTATCTCCTGTTTTGTTGAATGATAAAGTATACTGGAAGAAGAACCAGAGGAAGGACTGTAAAAGGATGTCAAAAATTTTAGTGAAAATATTAATGTCAGGCAATTTTTGGTCTCCAGTCTTCCTTTATTTTGTGCTGCCCATAATAGACTGTTTCAGCATTCTTCAAAGAAATTGAATCACCAGAACAGATGGAGAGATGGATGGGTGGGTGGGTGGTTGGATAGGCAAATAGATAGAAAGATGGGTAGGATAATTGATTAGGCTTCTTGCCTGAGTGCTACACAGCTGCCTTATAAAATGCTACACTTATAAATACACAATTTAGGCTGTTTCCATTCCCCCTTGTCTTAGTTACTCTTTACTTGTTGCTGGGACAAATACCCGACACTGAAAATGAAGGAAAGAAAGGTTTATTTAGCTCACAGTTACTGGAGGTTTCAGTCCATATTCAGCTGGCCCAAGGCTGAGTGAAACAGAGCAGAGAGCATCCAGTTCATGGCAGTGGAACAGCAACAAAATGGTGACAGAGGCAGCCAACAAAACAGGGCAGCAGAGCAACAGTGCTAGTCTGTCTCTCTGTCTCTCTTTATATTACATTCAGGCTCTCTGCCTCAGCCTACCTGCCTTAGGCCACACCCATACTCTCAGCAGTACTTAAAACACATAATCCCAGGGATCATGGATCGAGTCTCAAACTCTAGATCAGTACTAAATCACATAATCCCAGTGACTCATGAGTCAAGTCTCAATCTATAGAAGTCCCTGCCCCATGACTGCATGAGACTTTGGGGGGACAACTTAGATATACACCATAACATTTCACCCCTGGACCCCCAAAGTCTCATACATATCCCTTTGTACAAAAAACATTTTAGTCCATCTGGAAGAGTTGCTAAAGTCCCAACAGTTTCAGCATTGCTGAAAAGTCAAAGTAGCAATTCTCTTCCAAGATCCAAGACAAACTCTCAACTGTGAGCCCCTGTACAATAGAAAAGTTAAACATATCCAACAGTCAAAGGTATAAGATAAACATTACCATTTGAAAAGCTACAAACAACAGGGTAATACAAAACATTGGGACCAACACATGTCCAAAATCCAGCAGGATGGGCTGGGGAGATAGCTCCATGGCACAAGTGCCTGTCTGGGAAGTGCAAGGTCGTGAGTTTGAACCCCAGTGCCGGAAAAAAAAAAAAATCCAGCAGGGTAAACATTAAATCCCATAGTTCCAACTGGAACATCTGAAGCAGT
Organism: Myocastor coypus; assembly: GCA_004027025.1. Classification (NCBI taxonomy): domain Eukaryota; kingdom Metazoa; phylum Chordata; class Mammalia; order Rodentia; family Myocastoridae; genus Myocastor; species Myocastor coypus. The sequence goes on along the minus strand of PVJA010055515.1, from coordinate 1,770 downwards.
CTGCACTGAGCTGTGAGCTCCATGCATCTCTGCTCCTATGGCACTCTTGGTGGTAATTTCTATGGCTTTTTTTCTTAGGCCAGCTTTGCTCCTTCTTTGCACAATCCACGTTCCTGGCTTTTCCAAACTTCTGGGGTTTCCACTGAATTGGCTTCTCACTCTCTGCTTCACACACTGCCCTCTCAGGGGCACACTGCCTGGCCTCCCAAGCCTTCTTCTGAAATCGAGGTGGAAGCCTTCTTAACCTCAGAACTCCTGCATTCTTCATACGCCTATGTGGATAATGCCAACAGTTGCTGCCAGCTGGAGCAGTAGCCAGGCTTCTTTCTCTCTTGGCTGTAAGGGTCGAGGACCTAGATCGCTGAGCATTGTGACCCTGATTCTGAAAAACAAATTCTCTATGCTGGCGCCATTTTGGAGCCTGGTTTGGCCGCTGCCACCATTCTGGTACTTGGGTCTCTGTGGCTTTCTTCTCAAGGTAAAGCCTCTCTCCTTTGCAGTTCTGGGGCTGCAAAGGGTGGAGAGCTGCCACCTCTTGTGATGCCCTCAGGCCATCCTTTTGATTTTTTGGTCCTTTCCCAGAAATGGAGATCCTTTTAGCTCCATCTTTGTAGTCCACAGATGTCCTGGTGTTTCTTTCCTGGCCAAACTCACAATTTTTAAAATCATCTTGCTTGGCTCTTTGCTTTTGATTTTCAATATAAATCTGGCTAAAAGCCACTAATAACAACCATGCCACCACCCCAATAGTTTGCTGCTTTGAAATATCTCTTGAAAGACTAATCAGTCTGCCATGCTTAATCTCATTCTTAGGCAAATTCTCTGGGCACGAGCAAAATTCCGACAGACTTTAAGCCAATCTATAGCACAAATAATCTGTAGTCCAACAACCAATGCTGTCCTTTTCCCCAGAAGAAACCTCCTCAGCCTGGTCTTTACAGGCAGGCCTTCTGTCAGTCTTCCGGTCTAAGCTCTGACCAGAATCTCCCAAAGAGAACAGCTGAAGCCATTCCAGGGCTTTGCTTTTAGGCGACATCTCTGAACCTTTTCTCTCTTCCCGTAAACCATTTCCAAAAGCTTGTAATCCACATGGTCAGGTTATTTACAGCAATGACCCCACTTCTCTGGTACCAAATTCTGTCTTACTTTTCTCTTGTTGCTGGGACAAATACCTGACACCCCAAATGAAGGAAGGAAAGATTTATTTAGCTCACAGTTACTAGAGGTTTCAGCCCATATTTGACTGGCCCAAGGCTGAGTGGAACAGGGCAGAGAGCATCCAGCTCATGGCAGTGGAACAGCAACAACCGCGACAGAGGCAATCGACCAACCAGAGCAGCAGACAGTAACAGCTTAAGTCTTGCTCTCTGTCTCTCTTTAAGTTCCATGAGGCTCTCTGCCTAGCCTGTCTGCCTTAGGCTACACCCATAATCCCAGAAGTACTTAAAACACATAATCTCAGGGATCATGGCTCAAGTCTCAAACTCTAGATCAGTACTAAATAACATCATCTTAGTGACTCATGAGTCGAATTTCAATCTATAGAAGTCCCTGCCCTGTGACTGCATGAGGCTTTGAGGGGACAACTAGATATAAATTGTAATACCCCTTCTCCTCCCCTCCCCTCCTCCTCCCCTTGCCCCTTTCTCCTCCCCTTATTCCTCTTCCTCTTCCTTGTCTTCTTCTTCTTTCTTTCTCTTCTTCTTCTTCTTCTTCTTCTTCTTCTTCTTCTTCTTCTTCTTCTTCTTCTTCTTCTTCTTCTTCTTCTTC
>PVJA010055514.1:0-11134 GCA_004027025.1 Myocastor coypus | reverse complement strand
AAAAAAAACAAAAAAAAAAAAAAAAAAAAAAAAAAAAAAAAAAAAAAAAAAAAGAAAAGAAAAGAAAAAGAAGAAGCAATGTGTGGGCTGGCAAGATAGCTCAGTGGTCTAAAGTATCGACTTAGGCAAGTGGTTCCATACCTGGCACCACTTGCACCAGCCCCGCTCCCAGGGTGGGCTGAGCCAGCCACTAAATAAACAAATAATAGAAAGATACCAAATGGAAGAAGATGAACAAGGAGAAGGAGGAGGAGAAGGAGAAGGAAAAGGAAAAGGAGAAGGAAGAAGAGGAGGAGGAGGAGGAGGAGGAGGAGGAGGAGGAGGAGAAGAAGAAGAAGAAGAAGAAGAAGAAGAAGAAGAAGAGGAAGAAGAAGAAGAAGAAGAGGAGGAGGAGGAGGAGGCGGAGGAGGAGGAGGAGGAGGAGGAGGAGGAGGAAGGGGGAGGGGAAGAAATGTATGAATGTACGCCATTCCGGTGTTACAATGGTGGAGTTGGTAGGTGTGGCCAGGCCCAAGGTGGGGCTAGACACAGGATCAGTGGCCCAAAGTGCTGAAGTTCTACTGCATGTGCAGAGTAATGCTGAACCAAAGGGTTTACTTTTTTTTTTCTTTTTTTTTTTTTTTTTTTTTTTTTTTTTTGAGGTACCAGGGACTGAACTTGCCAAGCAAGTGCTTATTCTACTGAGCCATCTCCCTAGCCCCATAAGGGTTTAGATGTAGATTTTCTGGTTATTGAACATATCCAGGTGAACAAGCACCCAAGATGTACCACCATACTTAAAGAGCTCAGGGCTGGATTAATCCAGACATGAGCTCCCCCTGCCATACTGAGATGATCCTTACTAAAACGGAACAAATTGTTCCTAAGCCAGAGGAGGAGGCTGCACAGAAGAAAAAGATGTCCCAGAAGAAACTGAAGAAAAACTCATGGTATGGGAATAAATTAACCATAAAGTAAACTCAAATAAAAGTAAACATAATTAGTTAATTAATTAATTAAATTAAAAGGGAGTGAGACCACCCTGGACCTGCCAGAAACTCACTGGACCCAGCAACCAGGTCTAGCGTGTGAATGAGACCTCCCAGGGCCTATTGGAAATTCATTTGATCCAGCAACCAGGCCCAAAGTACGAGGGAGACTGGCCTGGGCCTGCAAGAAGCTCATTCAACCCAGCAACCAGGCCCTGCATGTGAGTGGAACTTCATCCTTTAGACAGGCCCAGTGTGGAAAACTGCTGCAGAACTCCCTGCAGAGATGCCAAAGACAAAACCCACCCAGCTGATCCAGGAGCAGAACGTCTTGCCAGAGTGGCACAGCAGGTTCACTTTCAAGGGCAGCAGTAGGAAGAAGTGGAGCTCAGCAGCCAGACCCAAGCCACACCCACCTGGACAAGTTTGACCTTGGTAGATCCAGACCTGGTGCTAAGGTAAGAACTCTACCAAAGCCCTTCACCAAAGATCAGAAAGCAGGGCTGTACAAAATGACAAAGAGAAGGAGCAAAATGCACTCTTAGGCCCCCAGCCCACCCAGAACAAATATAGGAGAAGATAGCTTAGAAGAAATTGAAAATCTCACACCTGAAATCTCTGAAATAATAGCATCTGAAGTAAAGAAAGAACTGCAGAAAGGTATAGAGGATCAGAAATAATTTCTGAAGTAGAAAAAGAAATGATAGCTATAATGAAAGAAGTACTAAGTGCTTCTACAGAAGACACTGATTAAAAAATAGAGAAGACTAGAAAAATGGTGGAATCCTTCAATGAAAGTAATAGAATGCATGAAGCAGATTTGAAGCGTTACACAGGAAATTAAAAACTCCATCACAAGCTGACAAAACCACTTCAATGAAAGTGAAAATAGACTTTCAGACCTCGAAGACACCATTGCAACTAGTGAAAAAGTAAGAAAAGATATCTTAAAAACAACTAGGATGCAGGAAAAATAATCCAACATCTGCAAGATGATGCAAAGATGAACAATGTAAGACCAATAGGCATCAATGAGAAAGGAGCCAATACAAATTATATAAAAAGAATGTGGGCAGAAATAATAGCAGAAAACGTCCCAAATATGGAGAAACAATCAGACATTCAGTTAACCGAGGCATGTAGAACTCCAAATAACATCAACCCAATTAAAGCTACACCTAGGCATATAATAACCAACATCCCAGAAATTCAGCACAAGAAGGGTATATTAAAAGCTGCTAGAGAAAAGAAACAGATCACATTTAAAGGAAGAACCATCCGAATAACAGCAGATTTCTCTTTACAAACCATCAAGAAGAGCATGGAGCAAAGTACTACAAGTCTTGCAAGAAAACCAGTTCCAACCCAGAATAATATGATATATTCCAACCCTACAAAACTTTCTTTCAAGTTCAATGGAGAAGTGAAATACTTCCATGACAAAGAACAACTAAAGAATTTCATGATGACAAAGCCAACTCTACACAGTTTACTAAAAGATATTCTAAAGAGGGATCAAAATGACCACAACTCCATAAAGAAGAATCGAAAGAACCCACCAAATCAGGCAAACAATTAAACACAGGTGTCTGTGGGCAGATGGCAGCGGGCCAAGGAGGGAGAATAAGGGGCTTGTGGTGCCTTGGGGCTGTCCTAGTCCATCTTCTCTGCATTGGTGGAGGCCTGGGACCTCACTGACCATTTCACATATCAGGTGCATTTTAAGAAGTGCCTAGTTTCTTGACCCTGAAGAATAATTTACCTTGGGAGCTGAAATGTCAGTTCAGGACATCACTGTCAGGTCCGTAGGCTGTGTACTAATCAAAATACGGGAGCTGGGCTGTCCATGGCCTACTACAGAGGGCCCCAACAACAGCCATGCAAAGACGCTGAGGTGAAAGTCTGAGCTGTGGCTTCAGCTGGGGCTGAGTGCTGCTGGCTAACGGTTGGAGCTGAAGTTAGAGGCTGAAGACCAGAGGCTGGAACCACGCAATGCCAGCGTTGAAGGCCTAGGGCTGGAGGGTGGAGCCGATGCTTGGACAAGCACACAATACAAAGGGGCTGCACCCAGGGGTAGGGGCCTGTGCCCACTTCCCAGATGATGTCAGCCTGAAGCCAGCATGCCTGTCACACATCGGTGCATACTTGTCTGCAATCACCGAGACTCTCTTACTGACTTGTCCCATGGTAATGTAGCTATAGATTACACTGATTGCAATTGTAAGTGTCCCCAAAACCCTTGTTTTGCTTTATTTTAAAAAAAACATTAATTAACTGATGCACTTGGATTTACAATAATTCTGAGGCTGAGGGCACAGCTCAGCAGTAAAGTATGTTCTTAGCATGTGTGAAGTGCTCAGCTGGCTGAGCAAACCCCCAGCACCAAAAAATGTTAAATTTTTAAAAATTAATAAAAATCAGGGCCCGGCAGGATGGCTCAGTGGTCTAAAGCACCTGCTTAGGAAAGCTTAGGCGGCTGCAGGGACCACGGTTCGATCCCCAGCACCAAATGCTGTGCCAGCCCTGCCCTCAGGGCAGGCTGAGCTGGCCATAAAAATGAATAAATACACAAACAAAAGTTCTGAAACAAGAAAAAAATAATAAAATAAAGTTTAAAAATTAATAAAAATAAGAATGATTTTGTAATCACAGACCTGGTTTCCCTGTCAAAAGTGAAAAATTGCCACAATGCATAAAATATGTACTCAAATATCTCACAATGAAGTTCAATTTCCATTTAGAAAGTAGTGCTGATAGTCTTACCTATAACTTCCTGCATGCTTCTGTTCAGAATACCCATCTTTATAAACACTGTAATCTAGATGCTTAGAGAACACGTTAAAGCTGCAATAGAGTCGTTCACACAATAAATCAGGACCTGTGGCTACAAAGCCGAGGTGGCATCTGTGTCCGTGATGCACCAGGAGGCCAGGGCTTGGGAAGGCTTTACGGTGGCGTGCCATGGCCATTACGGAACAGACAGAAAAGCTAACGTGGGAATTCTCAGGGGTAAAGGTATAGCTCAGTGACAGAGCACTTGCCTGGCATTTTATGAGGCCTACTGGAATGGGGAAGAGAAAAGGAGGGAGGGAAGGAGGGAGGGAGGGAGGGAGAGAGAGAGAGAGAGAGAGAGAGAGAGAGAGAGAGAGAGAGAGAAGCTCAGAGTTCCCTGCAGGTAAAATGCTTCCCATAGGCCAGAGTCAGGTGTTGTTCTTCCTGGGCTGTTGATTCCGGGCCAGGGCCTTGATCTCTTTGAGTCTCGGTTTCCTCATTCACTAAGTGACAATGAGGGATGGGGACAAGGGATGCTGTGGGAACTCTGCGTAAACCAACCCATGTAGCACACTCAACACTATGGCTGGCACTGGTCAGGGCTCAACAAAGGGGATGTTGTTGCTGTGCCCGCTGAGTGCAGGATGGGCGTGAAGAGACGTAAGCGGGGAGCCTCCCTGAGCTGAGAAGCAGTAAACCAAGGACCTAGTGTCATTGTCCCCACCAGTGTTGTGCTGTTGGCACAATTCCATGCCCTTCTGGATTTCAGGGCCTCTCCTGTGGCTGCCACCAGCCTTCTTCTCCCCAGTGGCCTCCGGAGGCACAGCTCTGCTCCATGGAGCTGATTCCAGCTCGCCCAAGCCCCACTCACCACGGCTGTGCTGGGAGCTCCTGAAGGCCGTGTGCTCACCACCAGCTGTGCAGATGGAGGCTCCCGAGGCACCAGGATTGTCGTCCTGGTCCGCCCAAGGTCAGCCCAAGGTTATGGCTAAAAAACGAGACAATTCCCCAGCCCCTGGGTAACCCTATGATAAGGCTCTGCCTTGTTTCCTACCCTAAAAAGCATTCACCGAAAGACTCATGGATTTGCTGGGTCCTCAGCCCGTTTTAGGGGCTGCTGGACACCCCCAAGCAAGAGACTCAACCCGTGAAGACTCAGACATGCAGTGGCCCAAGCCCTGCCCACTTCCACCATGAGCTGAGCCCCCTCTCAGCCTCCCCAGTCTCCAGTCTCCTTCAGGGTCCGTAAATGGAACTGATCCAAGGACCTCAGGGATCACTGAGCTCTCCAGTTATATGTCACTTTGCTTTTGTTTGTTTTGTTCTCTGGAATCCTTTATTTTATCAATTTTACAAAGCCACAGTTCAGCAGAAATGCTTGCCATTTCTTTTAGGAAAAGTAGACGGTGGTCCCAGTGGACCCAGCCTCTGAGATACGTCTCCAGTCACAGACAGACGTCTTCCTCCTGGCCAGCCACCTCACACGAACTCCACGACATGTTCTCTCACTGAGGTCCATTGCCTGAGGAGGCTTGGGGTGCAGCACAGCAAGGCCTTCTCAGGACCTCTCCCAGGCAGGGATCCTGCGGAAGCAGCTGCTGCGGACAGTGGCGGGAGCTCAGCCCTCCCCTTCTAAGTGTTCCTGCAGCCTCCTAGGCACACAAGAAAAGAGCAAATTCCTGATCAACTCGCCATCATTCAGGAGGCAGTGACCAGCAGAGGGAAGGCAGGACTCTATTCCAGACTTCTTTCCCAGACATTTTGGCCTCTATATTCTAAGCAGAGGACACCGCTGTCAGCAAAGAGCAATCACAGTGGCTGAGTTCTCTTGTTACACAGAGCTTTCCCCTCCACACTCTGGCCACACCATCTTCCTCTCCTGGGACTCTAGACACTCCCTCTCCTGCCTGACATGAGCAGCTGCAGACACTCAGCAGGATGCAGGGGGAGCTGGGAGCCAAAGGCAAAGCTCCAAGGACTGCCCTCCCTGACCTCACCCTGTGCTGTTATCCTTGCCCGGTGCCCTGACGGCAGCTGTTGTGCAAATCCTCTGGATGCGGAAGGCTGCAGAGCAGTGCAGAGATGTCGGGAAGTGGCAGGATAGAGGGAGGAGGGCGAGTCATGGTCCCTGAGTCCTGGGTCTTTTTGCTCATCTATTCCACAAATCTTTACTGCAGGTCCCTGCAACACCAGGCACTCTCCCAAGCACGGGGGCTATAGAAGCGAACAAGGCAGATAAGATTTCTATCCTCCTGGAGATGGCACTCTAGTGGGGCCGAGAGAGAATGAAGAATGTAGGAAAAGTAAAATAGCGTCCCAGGTTTTGAGAAACATAATTCTAGTTGGGGAGCTCATAGTTGCATTGGAAAGATGACATTGGGATAAAGGCCTGACACAGGTGAGCTTCCAGGTCTGACTCGTACTGGCATCCTGCATAAGTTCAAGTAAGTTGCTTTTCTTTTCTGGATACATAGTCAGTTCACAGACAGCCCTAACTACATGGGGAGACCCTGTTTAAAAAAAATAAATGAAGAAAGGTTGGACAGATAGCTCAGCAAACTAAAGCACCTAGAACAGGATTCCAGCCCTCAAGAGCTGTGCCAACCCCGCCCCCGCGGTGCACTTAGATGGTGATTGAGACTGGGCATGGTGGAATGCACCTATAATCCCAGCACTTGGGAGGATGAAAACAGGAAGATCACTATGAGTCTGATCTGTATAGTGAGATCCTGTACTAAATACATACATACATACATGTATGCATACATACATACATAGAAAACTTTCAAATTTTTTTCCTCTGCACCAAACCCTCTGCTAGTAAAAAGAAGTTGTACAGGGTTGACATCCCAGATTAAATATAGGATACCTGAATAAATTTGAGTTTCAAGTAAAAACAAGAGTATCCTACTCAGGTTGAATTAAGTACAGTATAAGTAGGCCCCAGGCAACATATGGTACAAGCCTAGGGGAAAAAAATAAGTAAACACGCATGTGTGTAAGTATGTGCTGGCTTCCAACTCCTTTTTTCCCTCCAGCATTCTGTGTGCTATGATTATAGGCATAAAATGTTCTGGGTCTTTAGTCGCTAAATGGGGCAGCCTGACTAGCCGAGACGCAGGAATGGAAGTGAGCGAAGCACCTGGCAGAGCTCAGGAGCTATCACGTGCCTTGTGGCCTGTCTAAGCCTCAGTTTCCCCAAGGGCAGGACTAGAGGGCATCTCCAGGAGATTCTGATGCATTCCAGAGCTCAGTGTGTGTGTGTGTGTGCCCTTCTCACAGACAGCCTCAGAGGGGACAGGGTGTGGTGGCTGCAGTCTGGACACTGAAAGTCCTCTCCTAAGACCCCTGTACTTATGGCTTGGCCCTAAAGATGGCACTGAGGGAAACTCCAGGGCCAGGAGCTCCCTGGTCTTAGGGAGGCTTCAGCCAGACACCCAATGGGAAGAAGTCCAGCTCCATACCTGGCTCTGGCAGATGCCCAGAAAGTATGTTGTTTGTGCTCCATTATCTGAAAGTTCATCTGTGCCCTTTCACCTGAGAATTTACCAGGTTTCTTCCCAAAGCTTTAATCAATCTTTGAACAGGGAGCTGAGCTCAAAGCTCTTTTATCCTCACTGACTAGGAAGGGCTGGCCCTAAACTCTTCCACAAACTGATAATATAAGTGGAGGTAAAAAAATAACATACTTTAATAATAATAAAAAACTATCCAGGCTGAAAGAAATAATGTAGAATGCAAAACATCTGAAAACTCTTGACAAGTTGGGGAAGTGGTCCCTTAAAAGCGTGGCACAGAAACAAAGACACCAGGCCCTCCAGTGTCTGCAGCTTTGAACATGCTATGAACAGCTGGGCTATCTCAGCTGACCACAAGCACTTGGTTTATTCTCTAGGGTAAAGTCAGTAGCCCAATTCTGTTCTCAGTTCTCTGTCTCGAGACTTATCTGGGCTGAGATAACTCCAGGATGAGGAACAGAAACTGGAACCAAAGGAAAAGGAAAAAGAGGGGCTCTGACTATCTGCAGGGTCGAGCTAGAGGAAACCATGGGTGCCTGGCTGGGCCAATTCTGCTATCTACCCCAACATAACCAACTCCACCCAACATGTAGTAGCTTCACATGACTTCATTCAGTGTCTTGGGTGCTGTGGGCTGACTGGACTCTCTGGACAACTGTTGCTTGGGCCTCTCAGGTAATGGCAGGAGCTTCAGGTATCTGAATCCTGCCCTGGGTTGGGAGCTCAAAAGGCTTCCTCATCTCTGTTGTTGTGACATAGACCAAGAACACTTTCCAAAGACCTCATGCACCCCCAGATGGGGCTTGTGGAAGGTGACTGGACCTGGGGGTGCTGCATCCATCAGGAGTGTCATCTACTGTGTGCTGTGTGCTGTTGGAAGAGTTACACCATGGAGAGGGATATAATATCTCCCTCCCTAGCTCCTTCTTTTCTCTCTCCCTGCTTCCTGGTTGCTAACACATGAGTAACTTCCTCTGCCCAGGCCTTTCCGCCATGGAATTTTGCTTAAGCCTGTCGGACATGGACTGACACTTCTGAATAGTGAGCCTTAAATTACAGGTGTTGGATGCCTTGTTCCAACCATTAGTAAATTGACTAACACAGATTTTGGTATGGAGAGTAAGGCCATTGCTGTGACTTTGCCTGACCATGTGACTTAGAAGTCTTTGGAGTTTGTTTGTAGGAATAATTTGAAAAGGAATGGAGGTGCCAACTAAAGAAGCCCTAAAATGCTATAAACTAAGCTTGGCAGGTGACTCTGGTCACAGTTAAGGCCAGAATGCTGATAAAAGGTGTATAGTAAAGGTTATGTCAGAGGCTTTCAGCCAGAAACAAGGACTCCACTGGCAGCTGGACTTGAGACCATGGGTATCATGTTCTGGCATTTTGTCTACATTTTGCTCATGTCCTGAGATTTTTGTGGGAGACTGAGACTAGAGATGGCAGACTAACCTGGAAAAAGAAATGTGAAGGCAGTCCAATGTTCAGGCTGTGGTATGGGCACTCCTGATGACTTTTAGCTAAGTTTATACTGAAAACCAAGAGCAAAAATCCCATTTTAAAAGTTTTCATGATGTCTGAGATGGTGCACAGTTGTAATCCCAGAATTCAGGAAGCTGAGGCAGGAGGATTGCCATGAGTTCAAGGCCAGCCTAGCCTACACAGCGAGTTCAAGTGCAATCCAGATTACAGAGAAAGATTTCATCTCAATGAACTGAAAGAAAAGAAAGCTTTCTGCTTCACCAGAAATGAAGTACTATAAAGTTGGAGGACAGGAGAGTTTGAGTGATGAAAATATTGGCATTAAAAAGCAGCCAAAGGTGCATGTACGCGTGCATGCACACACACACACACACACACACACACACACAGCTGAGATTCAGTGTAAGGTCAGGCCAGGCAGTTGTTAAAAAGATGCCGAATGGATGCAGAGTTGCCAGCCTGTCCTCCTGCACTATAGGTTCCACCTGCCTCCACCCACCCAGTGAGCTACTGAGCATCCCGCTGGACCAGAATAAGGCCCAATTCAATACCCCGTTGCATGATAATCCATGTTTACAACTTTGGGAGGAAATCAGACGATTCAGCCACTGATAACTCGCATCATGTGAGCCAAAGAAGTTGTGATGGCGAGACAGAGCAGATACGACACGGGAGTACTGAATGAGGACCTTGATTCACGTGAGGAAGAAGATAGTGACGTAAATAAATATTTGCCTAGTAAAAATGTTACAAAATGTTCACACATGTATACCTGAAGGAGCCAACCTTGGAACTAGGTCAGGAAAAGTCATTAGGTTCTTGCTTTGGGTAACACCTACTCGATGGAATGCCAACACTGCAATTCAAGGTTGGAAAGTGCTTGTAATGGTGTAAGATGTTGTGAAATACAAGATAAACATTTTATACGCACCAATAGCAACACTCACAAGTGTATTTATCATGACACCTCACCATTGAGCTAAAAGCCTTCACAGCAGGACCTTATCATTCTAATGGTCAGAATCTAAATGATTTATGGAGAAGTGGCAGAGGTGGCCTTGAGATTTTTAAAACAATAACACTCAAGAGATTTGGCTTCCTTCAAGGTGTTCCACATTTTGATGACAGGAAGATCTACTAAGAAAGAAAAGAATCTGACAATTTGGCTATTTGCTCACTGTTTGAAAGCTTTGTTTTGAATGGTCAAGCAATTTATGTACCACCCAAATACACAGCAGTTGATGAATGACTTGCACCATGTGGTTCTTGAATATATGTCAGGTAAACCATGCAAATGTGGTATAAAAATATATGCCCTGGTGGATGCAAAGATATTTCACACCTTAAATTTAGAAATTTATCCCAGAATTCAGCCTGCAGGTCTTTATTCATGGAGTAGTAAACCAAATGATATTGTCATGAATAGACTTATTATATTTCAAAAACAATTTAAATCTCACTTTGAACAGTTGTTGCTAACAGAACACCAATTGAGCAGCACAGGAATAATTTTCAAGATCCACATAGAGATGTTCAAGTTCACAACAGAGAAATGTATAATACAATCTTGGGATGTCAGAGAGACATAACATTGGCCTCCTACATGGTAAAGAAAAGGGAGCATTGATAGTGTCAATATTACATCATAATGGTAAAATTGAAAGTGGAGCTAGGCGTGGTGTGTGTGCCTGTAATCCCAGTGCTGGGGTGGGATGGGGAACTGAGTGAGGAGGATTCTGTGAGTTCAAGGCTAGCCTAGACTACATAAGAAGACCATGTCTCAAAAAAGAAAATGATAGTGAATGCTCAAAACTAATGAAACCAAAAATGGTCATATTTTGCAACAAAATGAAAGGTAGGGAAGGTGTTGACAGTTACACAGCAACTAAGATGTCACTGAAAACACAAAGTGTTGGCTAATGGTTGTGTTTTACCTGATTATAAATATATCAGACAAAAATAGCTTCATAGTTTACAAAGAAAAATGATAAGCACAAAATATCATGGAGAACTTTATTCTTTGAGAATTGTTACTGGAATTGATAAAAGATCAATTACAATGGAGGAAGAACAATATGTATCTGCCCAAAGAACTCTTCAAAATAATTCTGAAGCAAACTGGAGTACACACAGGTGAAACCTCATAAGAATCTCTAGAGAAAATTGTCATACTAGCAAGATGTCAAGTTTAACCTATCAAAGAAGACAGGACGGGGCCCAGCAGGATGGCTCAGTGGTCTAAAGCCCCTGCTTGGGGAAGCTTGGGCGGCTTCAGGGACTGCGGTTCGATCCCCGGCACCACATGCTGCACCAGCCCTGACCTTGGGGTGGGCTGAGACGGCCATAAAAATGAGTGAATAAACAAAGGTTCTGAAACAAGAATAAAAATAATAA
>PVJA010055513.1:0-11148 GCA_004027025.1 Myocastor coypus | reverse complement strand
GAGGAGAGAAAAGGAAAGTCCAAAACCTTGATAGATTCTTCTACTTAAATGAAACTAAAATTTTTGAAGACAACCAACTTGCCTTGTATTGCTTTACATTTTTGTGAAAAGGTCATTTTTATAGAGACCATTTAATGTGTGCCCTGCTAGTAAGCAATGGGTGTGAGTGTTCAAGCTCACAAAATTTTGTGGTTTCGCCCATATTCTGGAATTGAGTGAGTGAGGGAGTAGACACTACCACGAGGACAAACATGCCAAGTTAGCTGTGGTCCTCTTGCCACGGAATCTCCAGGATCTGACCCAACTGAACCACAGAGGGAAGTGGAGGCTGTGACTGAGATGCATGCGTTCTCAGGCTCTAGGTGCTTCTACTCTAGCCTGGAGGACAAAGCCAGAACGCTGACAGTGAATAGTCACAGTTAGCAACAACCAGAGTGGTGAGGGATCTCATGAGAGCACGGCTTGCAGGTGACCTAACCACTGAATAAGAGGCGGAGAACAGGCAGGTGGGAGGGAGGACTGTGCGCAACCGCCACATGGAGTGCTTGTGGTGTTTTACAGGTTAAGGTGTACATAGCACTTTGAACACACACACACACACACACACACACACACACACACACACAATTAATAACTGGGGTGAAGGAATTGCTGTACTGGTTCGGGGCAGTGAGACTACCTGGGCCTGTGCCCGGACTTCCTTATCAGCTTTGTGACCTCCCACAAGCCCTCTCTCTGCTTTGCCTATTTAAGTGTAAGACAGGGAGGCTCGCCTTCCTGCTTGATGGCAAGAGCAGCGTCTGGCATCTGGCATGTGGCTAGACGCTGGGCCACACTCAGGGCTCACGTTTGTGGACACTGCGTGCGCCACTCTGTCCCTTTTCTTCGTGGCCTTCTCCTTGGGTTCAGGTCCCATAATCCTACTTGCAGTGAACGTGCTCAGCATGTGTGCTGGAAGCATCCATTTACATCATGTGCTCAAGACGGATTATCTAGAAGGAGCACCTGAACTTGGCGTATGACACATAATCTTATCTAAGTCAAGTAAGTCATGCCAGTTGTGGTGGCACACTTCTGTAATCTAAGCCCTCAGGAGGCTGGGGCGGGAGGATCACTGCAAATTCAAGACCAGCCAGGGCTACAAAGTGAGCTACAAGTGAGCCTGAACGGCATAGTGAGAGCCTGTCTCAAAAAATAAAAAAAATTAAAAAAAAAAAGAAAAGACTCTGTGGACTAAAGCAAACAACTACCTGTTGATAGACGTTTATAATGTCTTGGGGCTGGGCATTTTTCTTGCCTTGATGGTTCCATTGACACTACATCCCTTGTAAGGTTGTAAGACAAAAGCACTCTATTCTTTGGTGAACTGTTTTCTGTGTACCTGTCCTGGAACAGAAACTAGCCCGCTGTGCACAGTCACACTCATGGTTCCAAAGCATGCCTTTCTTGTTTTAATAACAGAAATCTGAGCTGCATAGAAATAGAGAATAGAATTCCATCCGCGTAACTGATCTTGGCTGCTTAATTTGTTTGTTATTTCAGTGTTTGAATAGGTTTAAGATTGAAATGCTTTCAACTTAATGAGAGCAAAAGCAGAATTGCTACAGTGCAATGTACTAATAATAGTTGACACAAATTTTTCTGATGCATTGCATGATTAATTTTAATGAGAACATGTTAGTTTTGCCTCTCACTACCCAAAATGACACCAGTGCCTTCCAGAAGTTGCAGAGCTATTATAGGAGTCAGTACTGGGCTTAGGTGCTCCTAGATGTGGCCTGTGCTGTGGGACCTCTTGGGTCTGATCGTTTTCTTTATACCTTGCTGTATTTAGTCTTGAATTTCAGTTCATGTATTTGCTCTTTGACACAGGAGCAATTACCAAGCTTTGATTTCTTACCTTTTAAGTTATAGAAAAGCTTTAGGTCACAGAATTCTAAAGTTCTAAAATATATTCCACCGTTCTTTTGTTTTATTGTAAGGAAGCAGAAGTCAGAGGCATTGCCTGATGTAGATGAGACCATGTTGAGCAAATTGGACAGGAATGAAGCTTTCTGTCACCAAGTATCTTTGAACTTGAGAAACTTTTTTTTTTCTTTTTCATTTATGTATTTGGTACAGGGTTCCACTATGGAGCTCTGACTCATAGTGATCTTCCTGTTGTCAGCCTCCCCAGTGCTAGGAATATAGGCATATACCACCATTCCAGGACTCGGTTCCCAGCTCAGTGTGCCCCAGGCGTGGGGCCAGTGCAGCATATGGGACTGGGGATCAAACTCTGATCCCTGGGCTTGCCAAAGCAGGTGCGCAGTCCACTGAGCTATCTGGCTGGCCCTGAGAAGCTCTTAATATTAATGCTAATTCAAGTGCACATGACTGAAGCATTTTGGCAGGGGCTACTGCAATTATACCCCTCCTTGAAGTTCAACAATAGTATCTAAGTAGGTGAAGATCATGTTTTGCTGCTAAAAGCAACCACTAAAAAAAGCATACCCAAAATCTTAATTATGCCTCCTGAAGGACCAGTAAATCCTACAGTCACAATGTCCTTGGGTCCCTAATGTCAGAGCAAATTATGACTCTGTGACCCAAGAACTCTCTACTTATCCTCTCATTCCACTTACCTGGTATCTGTCCCCAGCCACACTCCTCACGGCCCCTACCCCTTGCCCAGGCAGATTGTCCACGTGTGCTACTCTCCTCAGGCTTCGCCATCGGTTAGTTACTCTCGCACCTTCCCGAGAGCTATTCGTTGCTAACAAGTAGATTTACGCAGATCTCCAATGCAGCAGTGGAAGGCTTTCACTCCTCTTCCATGCTCTGCCCCTTGAAGGAACCCTGCTTTCTCTGTGGCTATGGATAATGAGCAATCTGTCCTCATGTGCTCCATGCTCATTAGCTCAGATGCACCCCTCACATAGTGCTGCCCTAAGTTTTCATAATTTCTACAAGTTAAAACAGTATTCACTGAAAACAGATGTGTACATATGTACTAAATAATGACATCGAAGAAAATAAATACAAATCATTTGCAAGTGACCATGTAATGAAGATTTATCTCTTCTCCCCAAAAAAGAGCTGTATTGATGGTATGTGGCTGGAGAAGGGAGGCGTGTGGGCGCTGTACTTTGGAGATGTTATTCTTTCTGCACTATTTTTTTTTTTTTATCTTACAGTGCTTGGATAATAGTGTAAGGGCTTAGGGGCTCCTGGCTATCTTTCATTTAAGTCACAGTTCAAAACGGAAGTGGAGAGGGCTGATTTCTGATAGAGCACTGACAAGATTTTGTCTAAATTTACACTGAAGAATAAAGGTCTTTGAATAAACAACTCTGAATGGGAAGAATTACATTCTTAGTAGTATTCACATTTGTCAGTTTTTAGTACAATGTTTTATTCACATATAGATCGACACTAAACATTAATGGACAGAGTAGAGTCCAAAATTGTCTCATGTGGCTGGGGAGATAGCTCTGTGGCACAAGTACCTGTCTGGCAAGTGCAAGGTCCTGAGTTCAATCCCAAGTTCCACAAAAACAAACAACAAACAAAACAAAATTGTCTCATGCATATAGAACCGAATAACTTCTAACTATTGTTGCCCCATAATTCAGTGAAGAAAGGAAAAAGAAATTATTTACTAGTGCTGGATGTTTTGATATGTAGATGGAAAAATTTTAACTGGGACCTCATGTAAAATATAAAAATTTACTCAAAATAAACATAGAAACACACATAAACTTAAACACATACGTTTTTAGAAGGAACTGTAAGACTATGTTCTCTGTGATTATCAGGTAATGTATAGATTTGCTAGCGTCCATAAAAGCATACAGCCTAAAACAAAAATTGTCAAAAACCATTTGCTCTTTACAAGGCATTGTTGAGAAAATAAAACTGCATAGTTTAGCTTTGGAGGGAACATTTTTAAAACAGATATATTACAAAGGATTTGTCTTGAGAATATATAAGTAACATTTATAAATTAGTGAGGTGAAAAACAAATAAAATTAGGGTAAGTAATTGGAACGTACAATTCACAAAAGGATACATCCAAATGGAAAGCAAACACATGAAACTTTATGTTCAACATCATTATTTATGGTTGAAATTTAAGTTAAAATTATAAAAACATACTACCACCTTCTCATTAGAATAACTAAAATAAAATAGACAAGTAGACCCCACAATGAGAATTTTGGCCAAAGTACACAATATCTGAAGTCAAGTAATTGCTGCTCAGATTGTAAACTATCTTAGTCACTTGGGTAAACAGCTTGGTCATTTCTTTTCAAGTTAAACATGTTTCCCTAATGTCAGAGAGATGCTAGTCAAGGCAGCTGCCTCTGAGAAATGAAAACCTATGTTCTTTTAAACCCTGTGCTTAAAAATTCATAGCAACTTTGTTCTTAATCGCTCAAGCTCAGAACAAATCAAATGCCTAGTGAGCGTATAAATGAATCGTTACAGATCCACTGTATAGAACAGTACTCAGCAGTAAGACAAGCATTCACAGCACACATGGGAGGGGCGTTAATATAGGGCATTGTGCTGAGCCAAAGAAGCCATGCGTGGAAGCCTGCACAGTGCACTGCTTCGTGTGCATTAAATTATGGAAGAATCTCTCGGGACTTCATGGGTCGCAGTGGCTGCCGGGAGCTGGTGTTTAGGGGGCTTGGCACAAGCAGCCAAGAGAGCACTCCCCAGAGCTGTGGAAGGCCCCGCTTTTGGCTGTGGCAAGGGTGCACAGCTGTGGGCATTGCCCAACTTAAAGCTGATGAATTTTCAGGTGGTATTTTTGCCACCTGTAATTTTACTACAGGAAACACTGATTTTAGAAATGGCACCTGAACAACTGGGTAAACACGGAATATAAAATACATAAAATACACCGTAAGAAAATAATTGTAATTTGATTTTAATAATATGAAGGCATGCTCTTTTAAGACTCCATAAAAACTGTAAGGCTGGAAGAAACATGCTTGAGAAAGGACTTGTATAAAGACAGGCAGAATTCTTGCAAAAACCTGTAATTAAATGTGAAGCACCTGGTTAAAAGTGGTTAAAATACTTGGTCACAGAGCCCATAAATCAGCACTGCTAAGGACCCTGAACTTGAAAAGATTCTCCCTGTCCCTGGCCACCAGGGAGATGCAAATGAAAACCAGAATTTCAGACCACTTCACACATAATGCAAATGCTGGCCAGAAGCTGCGACTTGTAGCACTCATCTAAAATATTAAATCTCTTCTGGAAAGCTCTGTTTTAGTTACTCTTTACTCGTTGCTGGGACAAATACCTGACACTCAAAATGAAGGAGGGAAAGGTTTATTTAGCTCACAGTTACTGGAGGTTTCAGTCCATGCTTGGCTGGCTCTAAGGCAGAGAGGCACGTGGCAGAGAGCAGCAGTTCGTGGTGGTGGAACAGCGATAAGGTGACAGAGGCAAATGACCAACCAGGGCAGCAGACAGGAACAGCGTGAGTCTCTCTCTCTGTCTCTCTGTCTCTCTTTATATTACATTCAGGCCCTCTGCTTCAGTCTGTGCACCTCATGCCATACGCATAAGTCCAGCATTACTCAGACCCGTAATTCCATCAGTATGAAAACACATAATCCCAGTGGATCATGAGTTGAATCTCAGACTCTATAAGCCTCTGCCTCATGATTACATGAGGCTTTGGGGGGACAACTAGTCATAAACCATAACAAGCTCCTTGGCAGCTTTTGTTCAATTTAAACATAACCAATTTGTAATACAAAGCTTCACTCCTAAGTAATTTCAAAGCAAAATCAAAACATATATGGGGCTGACCTGATAACTCTGCAGACTAAAGCACCTGCTTAGGCAGACCCAGGGACTGGGGTTTGATCCCCATTGTGCCACACTGGTCCCATCCTGGGGTTCATTGAAACAGCTATTGAGACTGGGCACGGTGGCGTACGCCTGTAATCCCAGCGCTTAGAAGGCTGAAAATAGGAGGATCACTATGAGTTTGATATACATAGTGAGACCCGTAGACCCTGAAGAACCTGGACTAACTTCATTAAAGAAAACCTGAACACACAACAACTTGCATGAATATTTTTTGCAATTATATTCATCCCACTGCCAAGCAGTAACAACCCAGCTGCCCTTCGGTATGAAAAAAAATGGTGACAAAGTTGTAACCTGCTCACACAGTGTAACGTCTCTCAGTAATGTTAAAAAAGAATGAACCGCTCGAAATATGGCCAGTAAAGGGAGCTCACTGTAACTGAGTGGGACCAAAGCAGCTACTCAGCAGAGTGCAGGTTGTAACAGCACGTATCTGGAGTCCAGAAATACGGATAGTGGTAGGTGAAATGTATTAGTGGCCAAAATTCTTTCTTGCAATTGGTTTGTTCGTTTGTTTGTGGGACAAGGTCTCACCATGTAGCAGGACTGGCCTCAAATTTGTGGTGAGCTTCCTGCCTCAGCCGGCCAGGTGGGATTAGAGGCAGCTGCCACCAGCCCAGGGCCGTGTCGGAATGTGCAAGGGTCCAAATCACATTTCTGAATCCCCTAACTTTACAAGATAGGATCATTATGGTCACTTTTCCCTGGATGGCGCTGTATCATTTTGCTCTTTGTAGTGATCTTTTATTCCTAGAAAATTATCCATTGCCATTCTTTTAAATATTCGCCTTCTTAATTGCCTTTCCAAGCTGTGGCTCCCCTGTCTGGGGAGCCCGGGTACGTGCCCGCTGGTTTCTTTGTCGTTACATCTCGAGTCCCCTCGCAGTCTGCTCATTTTTGGACCGCTTCAGGTTTGCGCCCCGACACGTTTCCGCCATTGCTGGCTGTCACTCAAGCCATCCGTCATGTCTGTGCCCACCCTCCTATTCGTTTACAGCTCTGCACTGCATGTCGCCAGTCCGTGTCCCACAGCTCCTGTCACCTCACGGCAGCCACACAGGTGGCAGTTATTTCCCGGGCCTCTGCACCATTTGTAGCTTGCTTGTGCTGCTCTGACAGAACCCCGGCGACCGGAACACAGCTGAAGAAGGAAACCGAATGTCTCCTGGCGCCGGAGGCCGGGAGGCCCAAGGCCCAGGTAGCAGCAGGTGGCCAGCGAGGGTTGGGTCTCCCTGTCTATGTGGCACTTGCAGGCATCCTCCGCACCTGGCAGAACCAAAGAGCCAGGAGAGAAGAGCCGTTCCCCAAATCCATTTATAAAAGATCCCAAGCCCACCCTCGCGGGCCGATCGCTTCCTCAGGGCCCCGCCTCCCAATAGGACTTTTTCTTTCCGTTTCTTTGCATATATCTTGTGTTCTGGCCTTTTGATTTTCACTAATCTTTGAGCACAGTGAATTTCTGACACCATGCATTGGGAATTCAGATGAGAGCTGGGCCTAGACTCTTTCTTGGAAGAAGAAATTCCGTGCTCACAGCTCTTCCCCGAGGAGTGTGATGGGCCTGTCTTTGTCTCCGCTTCACATACGCAGCCTACACTAGCTCTGCAGGAATGGCTTTATTCTGAATCCCATGTGGGGATACAGAAGAATCTTTTCAACCGTGAAGGTCTCTTGTACCTGCCCCAGCAGAGCTTCTCTCTCTGTTATCTTCTGAAGACTTTGCAAAGCCAGCTAACGGGCACCTAATTTCCCTGATTAGTAGTCATTTCTCAGTCTTTTCCTTGTGTGACCTGCCTATGTTGTAACGGTCCCCTTGTCACGCCTGCTCCATCTTTTGCCTCTGCCACCACTGTCTCTTCCTTGTTTCCTACCCTTTTCATGTCCCTTGATCCTTCTCACTATTTTTCATTTAAAGAGTCTACTCTTGTCAGATTATCCTCTTAGTGCCACCAGAATATCTCTCCGATAGCCACAGCCACACATCTTCATCCCTGCTTGCAATTTTTTTGACAGAATTGCCTGCCTCCGTTATATATGGAATCAGGTCTGTGCCATGCATTTAGTGTTACCTTAACGTACCTGCAGGCCTGTCTGCCCACCCTCAGATCCCGTTTGTCAGAGCCACCTCCAGCCCACCAGGCACCTCATTACACAGAACTCCCTGGCACATTTCTCCTGACTGGATGATGCTTTCCCTGTGGTGGAGCCCCACACTGCCGTGGTACCACACTCTGGTGGAAGGCTGTGGTCTCCTCTTCCCAGCCCCCGGGTCCCTTTCCTGTGCTGTGATGAACAGAACAACACACGGGGCTTTCTCTTTGCTGCAGCCCAAGCCCTGTCTGTGATCACGAGCTCTTTGGCAGGGAAAAAAGGTTGTCTCCCTGTCGGCAGAATCGGTGCAGCAGTGAGTAGATCCTATCTGTCGTCTTCAAGGAAATGAGTGAATGTGTTCTAAGACGTAGGGTGGAAGCCATCGCCTCATTTCTCATCAGGGATTAAAAATTATGAGCAGGCCAGAGTGAGACAGGAAACTGAGAGTAGTTTTCTTTCTATTTGATATTCCTTTGCAGAGTTTTAGACTTAGCGAGCTTAACAAACGTTAATGGTACTTATCTTATTATCACTTAGGCAGAGATAAACAGGAAGTCGCAATATTATCCAAAGTCATCTGTAAGAATTCCCTAACATGTGAAGGATTTAACATAACTGTTGCATTCTGTATTTGAAGTTTATTGCTATTTGTTCTTAAGAAACTGGCTTTATATTTCTATTTTTAATATATACTTTCTGCAGCATAGCCAATAGAAAATTCTTTAGCCTGGTTTGGCAGTTGTCAGTGACCCATTTGTACTGACAATCTGAGAAGCAGAAGGCCAGTGGTCTTTTGTTATCCTGGTAATGTCATTTAGCTTGATGATAAAAGAAGTGGGTGTTGTGGTGGGATAATAGCTTGGCTTTGTGATTTCCTGTAATCACTCGTGGATGCAGTCTAACAGACCCGAGGCAAATATTATTTCAGCCAATGTATTTGCTCATCTTATTTTTGTGCTTTTGTGATATTATGTTTACCTTGTCAAATTCATCTCAGTTCCTGTCTGGATCTCTGGAGAGTCTTTCTCACTTGTCAAGCATTTGTTACTATTTCTTGTAATAAGAAAATTCTGGCATAAATAGCATGAACGGAGAGTTACATAAGGCCAGGTTATTTCATTGTGCCGTTTTTTGGAAAAGGAAGTGAGGTCGAAAGAGGGCATCTTCGTGTGCTAATGGGGCTGGAACTCAGCAAACTACCCGAGCAGGAGCGGCTGCAGCAGGACCCCGTCAGCGTCACAGTCTCATTCAAAGCGCACAAGGCCCTGGGAGCTAAGTGGCCTTTATCACTATTTTCTTAATAAGGACAAGGTTCGAGTGAGCTCACACAAATTGCTGAATGTAGCATGGCTAATGTGTGACACAACTAGAATCTCAATTCAGAGCTTTCTGAATTCATTCGGGGTGAGTTTCTGGTGCCCTGGATGGCACTGAGGGAGGTGACATTGGAGAATCTTGCAGCGATTCCAGACACTGCGCTGTTCTCCCCAAAGCACGCACTATTTTAACATTTCCTTGCATTGATCACGGATGATTGCAGCCTTACCAAGAATATAGACGAACAACAAGTAATTATTGTTCATTAACAGAAAGGACTTATTAGAGACTGCATAACTGGCAGTTGAGCGCTTACAGGTAGCAAAGCTTAGCATGAACCCTTGTGTCATGTATAAACCCATGTCTCCCATTTCCTTGGCCATGTTCTTATCTTACAAGAGAAAGCTTTCCGAGCGTGCCAGGCCCGCGCACCCGCCAGGTAAGGTCCCTCCGCTCCTCTGCTTCTTTTCTGCATTCCTGCACCTCACTTCCTGTCCTGGTCCCCAGCCCACCAGGCCCCACACACCAGCTGGGTCAGGATCCTTGGCCCGCCTTCCCCTTCCCCTTTCCCTTTTTTTTTTTTTGAACCCCTCCTGCCCAAGCTCCACTACCAAACCCATCATACATCTCATCTGGCAACCGATCTGGTCCACGAGGCTACCAGGACTCCTCAATTCCAAAGCTCCACCTCCACCTACAGACCAGACCCATGGGGCTTCACAGAAGCCAGAAGCCCGAGTTCTGACATGAAGCCAGGAACTTCTATAGGTGAACCAACTTGGAGGCTCCAGACCAAAGGCCCATAGACACTTACAGCATAACGCCACCAAAGTGCAGAGATCGTTTCCATACAAAATGATAACAACAAGGAGTAGGATGCAATCTCAGGGCCCGAGCCCACCCAAATCAAATACAGAAGACACTACCATGGAAGAAAATGGGAATCATGCAGATGAAACCTCTGAATTGGTAGCATCTGAGGCAGACAGACAAGTGTAGAAACTTATAGAGCAACTGAGATCAGAGATAACATCTGAAGTAAAAAAAGAAATACATGAAGTGGAAAAACGGCTGGAGAAACGCATCGAGGAAATCGGAGCAGAAATAATATCTAAAGTTAACAAAGACATGTCTAAATCAATAGCATCCCAAGTAGGAGAACAACTACACAAAACTAGAAAGGAGAACAGAACAGAAATAATCTCTGAATTAGAGAGAGAAAGGATAACCATAATGAGAGACTTCGATCCTACTAAAGAGGACATCAATAAAAAATTAGAGGAGAATAGAAAAATGATGGAGTCCCTGATGGAGCAATATAGGAAAGAAATAGATTGCATGAAACAGTTTCAAAGAGATATACAAGAAAATAAAATCTTGATCACAAGTTGGCAGAGCCGTGTGAACGAAAGTGAAGATAGAGTCTCAGATCTTGAAGACACAGTTGCAGCCAGTGAGAGTAAGAAAAGATCTTTTAAAAACAACCAGAATGCAGGAAAAAAGAATTCAACATCTGCAAGATGATTGAAAAGTGAACAATGTGAGATTAATAGGAATCAATGAGAAAGAGGAGTCAATACAAATGATATAAAAAGAATATGGGCAGAAGTGATAGCAGAAAACTTCCAAAATATGAGAAAACAATCGGACATTCAGTAACTGAAGCGTACAAAACTCCAAATAACATCGACCTGACTAAAAACACGCCAAGACATATAATAGTCAATATACCATCCAGCTGAAGAATAATACACTAAAAGCAGCTAGAGAAAAGAAACAGATCACATTTAAAGGAAAACCCATCAGAATAACAGCAGATTTCTCTTCACAAACCATGAAGTCAAGAAGAGCATGGAGCAGAGT
>PVJA010055512.1:0-11153 GCA_004027025.1 Myocastor coypus | reverse complement strand
TTTCCATAGTATAGACTGTGGTGTCTCGCTTCCATACCTCTGCATGCTCCTCCTCTGTTTCCGTTTTGTGTCCCAGCTCCCTTCAGTTTGTCCTCCTAGATGTCTTAAGAAGCCTTTTCCACGTCACAGTGCCTGGCTTTTGGTAGGGGTTCAATAAATGCATGCTGTATAGGAGCAGTGGATATTGTCAGAGGTTCCATCCAGCATGGTAGGACTTTCATTTTGTCAGTGTGATGTTACTGGATTAGGAAACAGTGCTGCTGGGTTTTCAGTTTCGTGTTCTGTATAGGCACTGGAGCTTCCATACAGGACTGCACCCTTTGACTCTGGAGGCCAGGAATGGCAAACCTATGCCACACATGTTATTTAATTTAAGACAAAAGATGTTCATGTATGACTGGTTTTACTTTTTTTGTTGTTTGTTTTATTTTTTTTTATTTAATATTTTTATTGTTTAAATTTAACAATGGTTATATTTCATATTTTCATTGACTGGTTTTTCTATACTGCCACCTCAGTATTCACGTTGAATTGTTGCCTTGGCACCTTGTGATAAGTCATTGGGTTTGGTGTTGCAGCTTGAGCACTCTGTCTCTTAAAAAGTTCACCATCACTGCAGAGCAATGCTTGTAAAGTAAGTACTTCCTGGGGGTGAGTTTTAACTTCACAGTTTTGCCCTGATTGCCCAGGTAATGTTAAGTGTTAGAATTTTTATATCTCCTTCTAGTTGTCTGGTTGGTGATTTCAGTAGCCACAAGTCATACTGAGAAGTTTGGTAAGAGGCCAAGGGATTGTTCACGTGGTGTAAAATGAGTTTTAAGAAGTGAAAAATAAGGGGCTGGGGAGATAGCTCTGTGGAACAAGTGTCTACCTGGCAAGTGCAAGGTCATGAGTTTGAACCCCGGTCCCACAAAAAAAAAAAAGTAGTGAAAAATAAGGTGCACTAAATAATTAGGATCACATAAACTAGCACCTACGATGGTTTAAACATGGTTACAAAGCATTTTGAATATTGTTAAGCTGTCATGGTGGCCTTTGTTCTGCCATGTTTACTGCTTATAACTTGCTATTTGTCACCTCATATACTTCATGGTCATACTGTACACTCTACTGCACGGAGTGAGTTGGGCTAATTTCTTAAGTTAACTGGCGGTCTTGACTCATTTATTTAGCTAACTCTGTTTTTCTTTCTGTGCAATGATTGACAGAATTGTCCAACAGCGCCAAAATGAGTTGGGTAAGGAGATTAATTGCTGTCTCACGAATAGGAAAGATCACGAGGTAATCAGGTGACACTTTTCAACAGGATTAGGTAATGCTTTGTGCTGCCTTTTCAGTTCTCTGTTAACTTAGAAAATTTCCTGAAATTATGCTCTGGGTATCAAAAGAAATGAGTGGAAGGGATATATAAGAACTCATCTTAGAACTTTAGGAGCAGTAGCCATGCAGATTACCGCACAAGCGTGATAGCCTGTGGGAAGTACAGGTGCTCTGAGTGCCCGGTGCACCAGCATATTGGGTGTCACAACCCAGTGTAGTGTGTGGTGGCTAGTAATAGGACACAGACCCTGACAGGTGCTCAGAACAGGTTAGAGGTCTTACGCAGACTATGAGGTGCACTAGCTTTTCCCTTATTCTTCTGCAAAATGAGATTTTGATGTGGTAATGATAGTCAAATTTGGGAGACAATATGGATCGATCTCCAAGGCACTTTAAAGCAATAAACAAAATTTACCGGTCCACATAGTCAATGATCAGGAAGATAACACTTGGACTCTGGGTATCAAAGGAAGAACTGACCAGAGTTAGATCTCCTGTCATTTGTCCAATCCCAGGATCACTCCTTGTCATCTGAAGGTTGGGAGACTGTAGCTGGCGAGGCGTAACTCTGTCTTTATAATCTCTTCCTTGCAAAAGGGCAGCTGCACGCTTGAGAGGTGGAGAAGAAATTGTGACCATAATTACTGACAGCAGCTTTGTTCATGAGTTGGTGTTCATTCTGTGTTCACTCTGACTCTGAGCTATAATAAGTCTCTCGAAGATGAAGGCTGTACTTGTGATAGCACTTTTCATGTCTTGTAACTTTACAAATTTTTATGTATGGGTAAAAAGAAGAGCATCTGTGAACATGGCTAAAATCTAAAGGTAGTTGTGGTCTGTAGATGGCTTTCTTTTATACTTTTATCACTAATTCCTTCTTCTTTATTTTAGGTAGGAAGCAGTCAGTATTTATTGTATAAAGAAAAGTTTGAAACAAAACAAAAGCATAGTGAGACAAATGTCACTTTTAATCCACACACTGAGAATTACTACTTATTGAGCAGTATTTATTTGCTGAGTGGACCACAAGTATTTAATAAGCCATAGTAAATTATTCACGTACTTCAATAAGCTGTTTCACTGAATTCTTCAAGTGAGCTACGATGTGGTACTATGTGGGAGCATCAAATTGTGCATGTGTCTTCCTGTTCCTGTAGCTGAGACAAAATGCCCAGTATAGCCTAAAGGAGGAAATGTTTATGTCAGCCTATAGCTTGTAGAGGCTTCAGTCCTTCGTCAGCCGACTCCATGGGAGGCAGGGGTGATGTGGCAGAGGGTCATTGCTGAGGAGAAATACTTCCTGGCCAGCTGATAGGAGACTACAAAGTAGTGAGCAACAGCAGCAGAACAGCAGGAGCAGCAGATCTGCCTCTCCTTGTAGCCCATCCAGGCTTAGGCTGGTGCCACCCATGTCTAGGGTGAGGCACAGTAGTCCCAGCACCACAAAGCCCAGAGCTAGCCACCTCCAGGAAGCCCCACCTACAACTTGACTGCATGACACTTTGGGGCGGGCCTAGATGTGAGTCAGAAGGGCATGAGAGAAAATAAACTTGAGTCTTTGGTTTCAAAAATGTAAGACGTGGTTACATTGACAGATTCTTTTGAGGGAGAAGGTCAGGGAATATTTCATGGCTTTAGGATTCCTTATTTGTAGAGAATTTCTACAACAGAAATGTACTTCCTGTCTGAATCCTTTTCATTTTGGGGAAAACCAAAATGAGTTTCTAATATCTATAACAACAAATCCTGCCCATATCTCCCACTAAAACAGTTTTGTATTCAAGGGAATCCCATTTAATGTTCTTATTCTGAATTTGCTTATAGCGATAATTCTCAAACTGTGGCTTGAATCAGTGTCACCTGGAAGGATTGTTCAACATACACAAAAGCTGGGCATGGTGGTACATGCCTGTAATCCCAGCACTTTGGAGGCTGAGGCAGGAGGATCACCCCAAGTCCATGGCCATGCTGGCCTACATAGTGAGACTCGGTAGCCAAACAAAATAAAACACAAAACACTGTACCCTGACTGTGGTTGTGACTTTTCCCAGAGTTTTCTTTTTTAGCATATACCTTCAGTACATATATAAAGTACCTTTTACTGACACCATAATGGCAGTAACATCACTGTACAGTGACATTTTTAGGAAATTCTAGATATCCAGATCCCCTTTCCACAACAGAAATCTTTGAAAATGATCACATCAAACTTCACCTCCAGGGTCAATCAGCATAGACATATTCCACACTCTTTCCATAAAAAAACAAAAACTAAAGGCACAATTTTATGTTGTTGAGCAGTAACAAGACTAGAAACAAAATTTCCCCATAGAATAGGACAGATGCTGTGTGTAAGATTTATAGTCTTTTAATCTACAGCAAAAGGATGGGTAGACAGAAATGAGAGTCTGCTAGGTAAAATCATGCTGACATAAGAGGAAAATCTGAGGGCCAGGGAGATAGCTCTGTGGCACCAGTGCCTGACTGGCAAGTGCAAGGTCATGAGTTTGAACTCAGGTCCCACAAAAAAAAGAAAATCTGAAATCCAAAAGACAAAGAGCATTCTACACACCTACTTACCCTATTATTACTTCCATACTGAGCACCAAAATACATTAATTCCTCTGTCTATGAATATGCTTCAAGTGGGCATATGGAAAGTGTTTGTCAAGATGAGCTGAGAGTGTGCTATGACATATTTTGTGCTATAGTTTCTAAGAACAAGGTGTATGTACTGTGACTTCCTCAATATTTTAACTAGAAAAGGAACTGAAAATATATTTTGTTTTGTTTGCAGTATCAGGGATTAAACTCAGGACCCTGTGCTTGCCAACCAGGCACTTATTCTACTGAGCTATCTCCCCAGCCCCATGGAACTGAAATTAAAGACAGTACAGACAGCTAAGAGCCAAATCTGTGATACTACAACACATCACATGAGCACCTAATGAGACATGCACCATCTGATTTTGCCACGAGGGCCTTCGAAGGCACAACTGCTTTGGGACAGTCAGTTATTCACAAACTATCTGCTTTCCCCAGTGATTTTAATGGTGGTATGCAATGTTCCTTCAAAGCAGTGTGTGGTTTTCTGAACAGAGCAGCATTTCAAAGAATCTGACTTTAATAAACAGCACATATGGCATATTCTTACCCCGTTTGAGTTGGTATACTTCTCCAGGAAACTGGATGAGAAATACTCTGCTTTATAAAGAGAAACACAATAACACTAAATCCCAGACATGTTAAATTGTTGCACTACAGGTGGTCTGATTAGGCTAATAAGATAAAACTGAGCAAGGTAACCGCTCCACTGGCATTATTTTACTGCCCACCTCTCATCTAAATGTCCCTGGAGGGCCAGGGACATAGCTCAGTGGCATAGGCACCTGCCTCATAGGCAAGCACAAGGTTCTGAATTCAATCC
This sequence comes from Myocastor coypus, assembly GCA_004027025.1. Taxonomy (NCBI): domain Eukaryota; kingdom Metazoa; phylum Chordata; class Mammalia; order Rodentia; family Myocastoridae; genus Myocastor; species Myocastor coypus. The sequence goes on along the minus strand of PVJA010055512.1, from coordinate 6,406 downwards.
TGGTACCAAAAAAATAAATAAGTAAATGTCCCTAGAAGTGAGTGATGTATTCTGAGATGACAATGAAGGAAGTGAAATAATACAGTTAAAAAAAAAAACACTTGGTGCTATGATAATCTGTCCACTTAATTAAATGACCTGTCTTTGACTCTACCAGATATGAAGTTAAGGTTACTTTTCTGAGTTTGGGCTTCTCTAACTGTAATAGTTGGAATAACAACTCTCTTTCAAGACTGCTGTAACTATTACATTGTGGGAAGAAAGACATAAAATTGACAAGCAAAATATAAAGTAGTTTTGCAAATACACAGCAATTCAGGATGTCCAAGGATATGTAGTCTAAAGGCTCAAGGACCTGGTACATTATCTGTGTATTTTTTTTTTTGTCTTTTTTTGAGACAGAGTCTTGCTATGCAGTTGAGGCTGGGTTTGAACTCACTTTTGTAGCCCAGGCTGGTTTTGAACTTGCACCAATCCTCCTGCCTCAGCCTCCGGAGTGTTGGGATTCCAGGTGTGAGCCACCACACCCGGCTCTCTGTGTATTTAGTCAAATTAGAAATTAAAAGGGCCCCAGCTGGACATGGTAGTGCACACTTACAATCGCAGTACTCTGGGAGGCTAAGGCAGGAGGATCACAAGTTCAAATCTAGCCCGGGTTACCTAGCAAGAACTTGTCTCAAAATAAACAATAGAAGGCAGGGGGATATAGCCAGGGAGAAGACCCTAGACTCAATTCCCAGTACCAGAAAAGAATTTAAGGCCAGGGATATAGCTCAGTGGCATGGTGCCTGCCTGCCAAGCTCAAGGTCCTGAGTTCAATTCCTGTGCTATATATATTTTTTTAAAGAGATGAACTAGGGGCCCAGCGGGATGGCTCAGTGTCTAAAGTGTCTGCTTGGGGAAGCTTGGGCGGCTTCAGGGACCACAGTTCGATCCCTGGCACCACATGCTGCGCCAGCCCTGCCCTCGGGGCGGGCTGAGCCAGCCATAAACATGAGTGAATAAACAAATAAAGGTTCTAAAAAACAAGAAAAAATAAATAAATTTTAAAAATTTTAAAAAAAAGAGATGAACTAGAGAAATTTTGAACCCAATCATTTGGATATGCAAATTCTTCTTTCACAGGGGTTTTAGATGATCTTTCTTTTTCAGCAATACCACTTTATATTATTTTTGGAACTCCCATGGTTCTGGTAGGAATTTCATGAAAGAAGACATTTTTCATAATGAAATGGAATGCTTTGGTAAGAAGAGAATTTGTTGTGTTTTAAATGAGACATTAGTAATCATGTAATACTAACTTTCAGAATAGATATTAATGATGTTCCAAGTTGGTTTTTAGTACACATTACATAGCAGCTTATAATCGCAGTACCTAGTTAAAAAAACAAAACCAGATGTGAAATGTTATATTTAACAGTGAGTAAATTTCATGGACGTTGACCAAATTGATCCTTAGATGAGGAAGTTTTTGTTTGAGCTCAACTGGAAGAACGTCAGTGTGATCTTTTTGTAATCTACAGGTCTGATAGAGACTGTTATATCAGTGCCACGGATCAGTTTGATTTTCCTGTGGTTTCCAAAGATATATTTTCTTTTCTTTAAATTTTATTAAAGTGAGTGGGAAAAGTAAAACAATTTCAAAACAAGATTATAGGGGAGTAGGCCAGCTAGATGGTTCAGTAGTCTAAAGCACCTACTTAGGAAAGCTTAGGCAACCGCAGGGACTGCAGTTCGATCCCTGGCACCACATGCCATGCCAGCCCCACCCACAGGGCAGGATAAGCCAGCCATTAAAAAAAAAGATTATAGGGGAGTAACAATGCTTAATACATTGGATATTGTTATCTTTAAATTACTCAGTAAAAAGATGCATTTTAAAAATTAATTTTACTCTGATGCTCACAACATGGTTAAAAATAGTGCTATATTTTAGTTTAGATCATTTGCAAATTTTTAATTTAATGATCTTGTTAAGTAGGGTATAATCTATTCCTGTTCTGTACCATTTCTTTAAGCCTTCGTAGTTTTGCAACAAATAATGCTTTATAAAGATTTTTGTTTTCTGATTTATCTGCCTTGTTCCCAAAGCCAGTTTCACATTTACAGTAGGTTTTCTTTTGAGACAGAGCCTACTGTGTAGCTCAAGATAGCCTTGAAGTCGCTGTGTAGCCAGGCTAATCCCACACTGACAACAGTCCTGCCTCAGCCTCCCAAAGGTTCGGGTTATAGACATGCGCTGCCACACCAGGGTCTATGGTAGTATTTGTGTTCTTCAGTGTAGCCAAGTAGAACATCTCTTTAGACTCTTAATAGGATGATGTGTACATAGAGACCTCCTGACCCTCGTTTTCTTTCTTTTCATTCTGTTGTCCTTCTGCCTTGCTCCCCGCTGCAAGGTGTGTGTGTGTGTGTGTGTGTGTGTGTGTGTGTGTGTGAAATAAAACAATTTTCTTCATCAATCATATCAACTGAACGTGGGCTGTGCAGCTACTTTCTCTTAGTTCATTGAGAAGAAAGATTTCTACTAATATTATTTACACAAGATATGTTTGGGAAAAAAAGATGTTTGCATCTTGTCCTTTGAATAAATACTATGAAGACAAAATGCAATGTATTAATTATCGTAAATGTTACTAACCTGTTTTGTAACAGTTTCATTGCTGTCTTACCTGTTTTTTCTCATTGAAATGAATGAAAATAAAAAAATAAAGTACTTCAGCTCCTGAGGCCTGGTTACCTTCTAGTTACCACTAGAAAAACACTTTATAAAAATTACAGCTACTTTTGATTTTCATCACTATCCAGTTGTCACTGCTAAGATAAAGGCCTCTATGAATTATTTTAGTCTGTCATTTTCTTTTTTATTGATTATTATTTTTTTCAGAATCAAGGATTGAACTCAGGCCCTTGCACTTGCCAGGCAAGCACTTACTCTACTGAGCTATCTCCCCGATCCCTCATTGTTTTATTCTTATGAACATATGTGGTATTTCTGAAATACATTTAAAAATCTAAATAAATTAGTTTAATATTATCTATATATTTGTAATAGAAGATAAAATTGTTTGTAGTAGAAGTTGAAAGTTGAATATTATGTAATTAACTCTGCCACATTTTTTCCTTTGAAAAAAATAATTACAACACTTCCAGATTCCAATAAAGAGAATGAGGGCTTCTGTAACTTTGATGCTGCTTCACTTTGTTTCTCCTTGGCCTGCCCTGTGTACCAAAAGTACATTGAAGCTCTTTCTTTTCATAGGTCTAAGTGGAAAAAGAAGACAGAAGACTAGTAACTAGTTCACATTCTACTTGGATCAGGGTTTTCCAAGTTGTAACCCCTTTTTCTCTCCTCACTGTAACTTTGTCAGTAAGTATACTCTGTACGGGAAGATACGCGGTAATAACAACTTCCTTCAATACAATACTATCTGAGACTTTAAATGTAGATTTCTTGGAAGCTTCCACAAAATATACAGACAGCAAACTTTTGATGACCAGCTTTTCTAAATGACTCTAGAATGTAAGATGCTTGGTATGTAAAATACATTTTTATACTTTAACAGAACTAAAACGAGAGAGAATGTGTTAAATTCAAATAATCCTAGTTGAACACTTCATCCAATATCAAAGGAATAAAAATATTTTTAGAAATAATCAGAATTTTGTTTTGTTAGAGTGTAATTTACTGGGTATGTCTTATGGACCACTAATGTGCCAGATGGGAATTTTTCTCACAGCCATCCTGGAAGTAACAGAAATCATCTGGATTGATGGTAAATGATGGTTAGGGAATGACTCACATGTTTTATTAAAATTGTTTAGTTTTATTACTTTATGTTTATATCATTGTATTATGAGTAATTACACTATTACAATGATAATCTCTGACATATTTGCTAAAATTTGAATACAATTAATTGTAGATAGAAGCTTCATTATGGTTAACAGTGAGTTTAGATAATGAAAGATAATTTGGGTGACAATATTTATTTGAGAAAACTCGCTAGACTACTGAATAAGCTAGTGTCTCATTGATTTCATAGACCTGACATTAGGATTGACTTTAAATGCAGAAGTATTAAATATTAATGATACATGTGTAAATATTGTATAGTCTCCCTAATATAAGAACTCTAAATTTTTTTCTTTCCTTACCAATATCAATTGGAAAGTGTGTCATGCCCACACCCTGTGCTCTGTATAACTATTGTGAGGACAATATGAAGTGTGTCAACTGTTTAAAAAAAAGGTAATGTTTATTGAAAGTGTTAATGTTTAATTGTTTGATCAATCTTATATACCTATATCTATTAATCTGAACTGATCCGATGATGAAAATATGTAATACAACCATTGTTAAACTTAAATAAATATTTTGAATTTAAAAAATAAATATTAATGACACATATTGCCAGCTATCTTGTGTAAAACCATATATATTACATCTACTGTCCTTCATCGTTTTTTTAAGAGCAGACTATTGGGGAGAAATAAAGTTGTCTGAGAGGGACAGAAGGGGGACCCAAGAAAGTTGTTCCCTCACTTTCTTATTCTTATGTACAAATGTGGTATTTGTAAAATATCTTTAAGATATGTAAATTAATTTAATGGAGTTAGCCCTTTCAGAGCTAAAAATATTCTTGAATATTTGTTTGTAAAGATTGTGAGAATCTGTTATTCTCTTTTTTTTTCTTGTGTATTTGGTATGGGGTCTACAGGGTCTCACTGCACAGATCAGACTCGTAGTGATTCTCTTATTTTCAACCTTCCAAGCACTGGGATTATAGTTGGGTGCTACCATGCCCAGTCTCAGTGCATCACAGGGGCAAGGCTGGCAAGGCACACTAGAGAATCAAACCTGGTCCTCTGCGCTCTCCCTAAGGAGATGCTTTAGTCCACTGAGCTATCTTGCTGACCCTTTCTTTGCTGTTTTTTCTAAAACAAAGACAGCTAAATTTAAGGCAATTATTAAGGGATTTTTGAGTTCTGTCTTATTTTTGTCTGCAGATTTTGAAGTAGTTTTAATGCCTCATTATGTCTACTGGGTTCTTTAAAAGTTCTATAACCCTCATTTCAGTGATTTCATTGTTAGGATTCATGTTTTGTGGTGTTCCTTGCGCATATCTGTTGTTTCCTCAAGAAGAGCCTGTAGATGTGCTCCCTCCAGTAGGGTGTGTGTAACCCTGCAGGCTGTGAAGTAGTGAAATAGGTGCTCTGTATAGTGAAAAATAGAAGTGCTAAACAAGGCGACAGGCACGTCCAGGAAGAAGCACTTTCACATTCCGGTTCATCCTGGCTGTTTATTTGTGGCCTACAATAAAAATATTTTATTATAAATGAAAGATATTTCCCCGGGATATATACCCAGTAGTGAGGTTACTGGATCATATAGTAGTTCTACTTTTAATGTTTTGCTGAATTTCCATACTGGTTTCCATAATGGCTGTGCTAACTGACATTCTTACCAGTAATTTGCAAGGGTTTGCTATCTATTCCACATAGTGCCACCAATCATATTCCAGCGGATATCTCCAAAGACATGAAATCAGTGTGGCAGAGAGTCCTTTGCTTTCTCCCATTCATTGTGGCACTGTTCCCAGCAACCAGGAGACAGAAGCCAGCAAAGTGTCCATTGGTTGACGAACAGATAAAGACAAAATATTACCTATACAGAAGATGACTACTATGTAAGTCTAAAATGTGTAGCCTGTCTTTTGTGATACCATGAATGAACAGGAGATCATCATGCTAAGTAACATAAGCCAGGCTCCACAAGACAAGTGTGGCATGGTCTCATCATGTGTAGAATCTGAAGGTTTGATCTCATTAAAGTTGAGAGCAGAAGGGTGGGTTACCAGAGGAGCAGAGGGCACGAGGGGGGGGCTGGGGAAAGGTTGATGTAAGCGTCCTAAGTTACTGGTAGGTAAGAGCAAGAAGCTCTGGGGTGCTTTTACAGTGCAGTTATTATAGATAACAGTCATGTACTGTACATTCCACAAAGGAGAAACGGTTCTGGAAATTTCATCCTCAAAAATAAATGCTTGAGAAAACAGGTGCTCAGTCTTACATAAACATGGCACAGTGTATGACTGTATCAGAACAGCACACAGTGTCCTCATTAATATATACATCATGTGCTTTTAAGACTTCATGTATAAATGGATATATATTGAACATATATTCATTAGTGAAATAAACCAGACCTATGTGTAAATATCGTATAGTCTCCCTAATATAAGAACTTTAAAGAAGAAAACAAGAACTTAAGGGCATAACACAGCTGAATGTGTTATGGATTAAACAACGAAGTGACTGGAAGCAGATAAAGCAGAAAACATATCAATAGCAAAACCATACACTTATGTACACAGGATGAATCAGATATTGGTCTCAAGAACCTTCA
>PVJA010055511.1:0-11153 GCA_004027025.1 Myocastor coypus | reverse complement strand
TTTTTTTTTTTTTTTGTGGGACTGGGGTTCAAACTGACAACCTTGCACATGCTAGGCATGCACTTGTGCCATGGAGCTATCTCCCTAGCCCTTAAACTTACATTTCTTAACCCTCGAGAAGAAAAGTTTAGTGATACCATTACTCTATAACATAGGTACTTAACATTACTGCCTTTCTGAGTATCAAACATACTTTAGTTGGAATTGTTATTATCTATCAATCATTGATATTCTATCAAATCCCTATATATTGTGATAAAAGCAGTTACACATTTTCATGCAGGAATTTAGAAATCTAAGCATATACATAATTATAGCTTGTCAATCCTTCAGTATTTTTCCTAGTTTCTTACTTTCATTTAAAACCATTTTTATTTTCTTTTAAACCAACCATTTACTTGAGAAAGAGTTTAGAAGTAACTAAAATTATGATAGAAGCAGCACACATCGAAAAGACCAAAATGACAGGCATTCCACTCATAGTTTTAGTGTTACACATTACTATTCTCAGTGTGATAAACCTTTTAGAGGTTCTTAAGACCATTATCTAACTCATCCTGTGCATGGTTTTGCTCCTGCCATGTTTCCTATGATTTCTGCTTGCCGTCACTTGCTTTAAGTTGCTCTTAAACACCCAGCCGAAAAGTTTAACCACGAAGCATAAAACGTAAAGCCAGATTAGTGTGCTGAGCTGTAAAAGGTATAAATCAACAGCTTTCATCATTGCCAGTTTTGCCAATAACCCCCAGCGATTATGGAAGATTGGATTATGTTTGTTTATTTATTAGTTTTTATGGCCAGCTCAGCCTGCCCTGAGGGCAGGGCTGGCGCAGCATATGGTGCCGGGGATCAAAATGCGGTCCCTGCCGCTGACTAAGCTTTCCTAAGCGGGCTCTTGAGACCACTGAGCCATCCTGCCGGGCCCCGAAGATTGGATTATGTACATGACTATTTTCTCTTAGTTCAGTGAGAGTAAATTGTTTTCTCACCAGTAATGATGAGAAAAAATTATGACTCTACACTCTGTGCTCTGTATAACTACTACAAGGACAACAATATGCATTGTATCAAATACTAGAAATGTACTACTAACATGTTTTGAAACTGTCACATTATTATTTCTTATTAAATGCAATAATAAATAAATACAAAAAGTTAGCTCAAAACTAACCATCACAATGTAATTAAGCATGATTATACTGAGCATTCAGAAAGAAAAGAGCAAAGGAGTGAAAACTCTTGCTGTCATAGTGAAGAAGCATGTATCATCTTAATAATATGCCATAAATGGGAAAGCTGTTCTGATGACATGTCCCATGGAAATGAATGTGCTAGTGAGAACTGGAAGAGATTACACAATAATTTATCTAGTTGACCAATGAATATTATGTAGATATATTGGAACTGCACAGTGTACTTCATAATAACGTGTAGTTATTACGTATAAGTAAAAACTGTAAAATGTTTAATGAGTTTGAAAAGCTAATTTACCAATATACTCTATAATTAAAATTTTGGCAAGAAGTAATCACTATCAGTTCTTACCACAAATATAAAGTGGTAACTATGTGAGAATCTAGACATATAGTAATGACTTCACAATGTATACCAAAATACCATAGATATCTTAAATTTACATTTTTATATCAAATTATATAAAGCTAGAAAAAATAAAAATGAATACTCATTTATTATAGAGTTTTCAGCCACTGAGTAAAAGATGTTTCTTAATGATTTTATGATCAGATGGAGAACATCAAAATCATTATGGTAAAAGTGATGAAGATCATAAAGTAATGTGGTCTCTGACTACATAAGTATTTTTCCACATAAACACAATATTATTCTAAGAAAATGTTATACATTGTCAGTTTGAAAAAAACAGGTTTGATGATGTTTTTCTCAGAATTTACCAGTATATTTAATATCGAGAATATTACTGCAGTGGCGCACGCCTGTAATCCCAGCACTTGGGAGGCTGAGGCAGGAAGATCAGTGCGACTTCAAGACCAGCCTGGGCTACCAAAGTGAGCTCAAGGCCAGCCTGAACTGCATAGCAAGACCCTGTCTCAAAAAAAAAGAAAGGATATTACTGCAGGGGCTTGGGAAGATAGCTCAGTAGATTAAGCACCTGCCCATCAAGCTCAAGGGCATGAATTTAATCCTCAGGTACACAAAAAAATTATATTAATGGAATATGCATTAGTATCATAAAGCATATGAGTGTGGTGTACAAAGGTTGTAGACAACATTCTGTGTTGAATTTAGTTTGATTTTAGTTTAAAAATGTACCTTGGTTGACTGTATTATAGGTTTATGGTTACATTTGTATAATAGATATTATTGGGATGATATTTAAAATAATGGTTTATATACTACAAATGGTCAAAAATATTTTAATAAATAGGCTGTACAAATAATAGACTTACAGGTAGTAAAAAGTATAAAACTAACAAATATGTTGGAGGCTTCATGGAAAATATGCTTTTCCAATAATTTTCAAATTGTTAAAGAGAGTATTTAAAACGAGAGCTTGATTTTATGAAACCCAAGAATAAGCCAAATAATAGTTACATTCATAGGCCGTTAAGGAAAAACGATTAAGTAATGGAATTTTTTATATATATACATATATATAAATATATATATGTATATATATATATAATTCCATTACTTAATCAGTAATGTGGACTCTGTGAGTCTGACTACATAAGTACATATATATATATACATATATATAATAAAATTCCATTACTTAATTATATAATATATAATATAATATAATACAAATAATATATATATATATATACTAGACAGGAAATTATATGTGGAAAACAGGAAAAAACATGTACAAAATATTAGGTGATATTCCTAAATATAATGTGGGATTGGTCGTGTGTCAAAATGCCATTAACATTTGGCACAAAAGCTAGATAAGAAAAAATTCATCTAATATAGACAAAAATGGTACAAATTCATTCATGGGAGTTTTTTCATGTGGGGAAGGGGGTGGACATCTTTAGACAAAATTGTATGAAGGGTGTTTATGTCAGTGATTTAAAAGAAACAAGGCCTTGGGAGTCAACATTTGGATCATAGTGCGTCTCACTAGTATATAGAGTCCTGAAAAATATTGAATGTAGTGCGTTATTTATAAAAAAATTTGTTTAGTTTTGTTTCTGCATGATCTTTCACCATTAAAACATATAAACAGGGGCCTGGCAGGATTGCCCAGTGGTCTAAAGCACCTGCTTAGGAAAGCTTGGGCAGCTGCAGGGACCGCAGTTCGATCCCCGGCACCACATGCTGCGCCAGCCCTGCACTCAGGGCAGGCTGAGCCGGCCATAAAAATAAATAAACAAACAAAAGTTCTGAAACAAGAAAAAATAAATAAATAAAATAAAAAATTCTTTTAAAAAAACAAACAGGAAGTGTCTACAGATTGTTTAAATCTCAGCCTCACTCATTGTTAGCAGGTGATATTATTGAATACATATTTTTATATCTGAATAATAAAATTAGCTCCATTAGTAGCTGCAAAGAACAAGAAGTAGTACACTTTTATTTCTTTGCATGCTTCTCCACAGTGTGTAGAGGGTCCCCAGTCCCCGGTCTCCAGGCCACCAGGCCCGTGCGCTGGACGGGTAAGGTCCCTCGGCCCCTCCGCTTCACAGTGTGTAGAGAAAGCATATGGAATGAAATGATCACGGACTTTATAGAACATGATATTTGAGATAACCAAACATGTTATACTGGATGCATTAAAATATTTCAAATGTCTGCTTCCTAATTTATCAAATGATACATACTAACACTCAGATTCATTAGTAAGGAAAAAAGCAAAAAGTCAATATATCTTATTAGTAATAAAATGTCGTAAAGAACATTTGTTATCATATAGGGGCCTCTTGTGTTAAGTTGCAAGTAATGCACTTTTACTGAAAATTTTTTTTTTTTTTTTTGGTCTTTTTGAGACAGAGTCTCGCTATGCAGTTGAGGCTGGCCTTGAGCTCACTTTTGTAGCCCAGGCTGGTCTCGAACTCACACTGATCCTCCTGCCTCAGCCTCCTGAGTGCTGGGATTACAGGCATGAGCCACCACGCCCGGCTTTTACTGAAAATTTTTAAACAAAATATCTAACACTAATGATGAGAAAATGGTGGTATCTTCATATCCCTTAAGAACTACACATAAGTGACAGCTTGCATATGTAAAACAAGGCTATCAAATGAAATATGAATTTCACTTGTTTTAGAGTATGTTCACAGCTTCTTTAATAGTTTTTAACATTTTAAATTTTTGTCTAATACATGCTCACACAAACATTTTCTGCCTAGAAAAAGACAGCAAGTAGTTACATTTTCTGATTCATTTAATCAATAATAAGCACTAGACTGACTGCCAGAGACAATGAGTAAACAAATGGGTACAGCTGTGGTCCAGTAAATCTTTGTTCACACAAACAGGCTGCTGGCCAAATTCAGTCAGTGTTCTACAGTTACTGAGCCCTTAACAAATGAATTAATAGTACATTAAAAACATAAATGTTATGATTACTGGGGGAGGTAAAGTTATTTGGAAAGATTCAAGATAATAAGCATATACTCTGAAGGTGTGATTCTACCAAACAACATCATGCTCAATTTTCTTTCTCAGTGCTTCAACATAAAATCTCAAGAGGACTTAAACATATGCTCATGTTTTATGCTTCTGTTAGTGTCATGATAAATGGCTATCATACCAGTTAACACTTGTCTGTTATACAAACACTCGAAGATGAATGGTTATTATTAAGCCTCAGTGTTTAAGACTCACACTACTTAATTGTTTCCTCTCCATTGTACACAAAACAATGGCAATAAGAATTTAATTTATCAAGAAAATAATTTGTGTTGTTATAGCACAAGGCTGCTGGCGTATGGCTCATCTTCCTACTTTACATGGCCATTTAATGGAATCCACATGTTTGCATGATCTACAATGTACTCAAGGGGCCCCAATGTGCCAGAAAAAAAGGAGTTTCAGCTTAGAGTAAAGAGGTGCCTGAAGAAAAATGCTTTAAAACATTATACTACTGTGGGTGTGGCTCAGATAAAAGATAGGATTGGAAAATACATTGAATGCTTAAATTTTAAAAAGTATTATATTAAAGTCATATTACCATTACTATACCAAAAATATTCCCTCTTGCTTTGAACTCACTCGATTCATCATTTTTGCCTCTTTCTAAATCAGTTGTGGAAGTCTTCTTTTGTGAATATCCTTATTTGCATGATGATGGCTGCCTAAATGTCATGAATCAATTTCAATGTTTAGGTTTCTTGATTGTTTTCATTTTGGCAAAGAACCAAAACCACACAGAGCCTAAAGTAGATAACAGAACATACACTTCTCTTTTAACATGCCTAACATTTCTTCACTTTGATGGCTTGTTGCAGCAAGAACATTTGTAGAACAGATTCAGAAAGTGATAATAATAGTCTAAGTGTGGTCAAAGTGAAAGGTAATGTCTTACCAAGACCCTGTCTCCAAATAAAAGCATTCAGTAACTGGGATGTGGATGTAGTTTAGTACACAGAGCCTGCATCCAATCTCCTACATCTGGGGAAAACCACCTATTGACGAGTCATTTGGAATGCTGCTGTATTCCAGGTGAACATATACATGACTTGCTCATCATGCAGAAATTAATAAGATAAGGTTTCAGTTATTATCCAAATAAAATTATACATCCATTAAATCTTTTGTTACTTTAAAATAAATGCTAGCATAAAATGAAATGAAGTTACTATTCCCCCAAAACAAAAAGATGATGAAATAAGTAGTGAAGGAAGTAAGATTAAACTTTTAAAAATAGATCTATGAACACTATGCATAAATAAAAAGACATTTTATCGTGTTAGTTTTGACTGATGAGATTACATGGGATGTTCTCACTTTTTCCTTTGGGCTTTTCAACAGTTTACAACTTTTTATGATATGTATGTAATAATTAAATGTGGAATAATTTACTGAAAGTCTTTGGATCTCAGTGACAGTGTGTTCTGAAATTTGACTTTATTTTCCACCTATGGATTCCTGTTTGTCTCAAAATTTAAGTGAGTACTTAATTCACTACTCTGAGATCGCTTTTCCATTTTGTAGAATTTCTGAGAACAAGATATGACATTCCATAAATTTAAATAATGAATTTCATAAAAACCTTTCCCAGATAGCTCTTTAAAACCATACGTTCTGTATTCAATGAGTTTCTGATGTAGTTTTGCTCTTACAGGCAGCTAATCTAACACTTGTGTGAACTGATTAAAAGTGATAGAACTATTCTTATGTTTGGAGTGGGAAGAATATCTGTAGAATTTGAACCAGATGCCTTATTTTCTTGAAGGTCAGAATTTTTTCTGACTTCTTTAGGTTTGAGCTCATAGTATTATATCCAAGAAAGAAAGAAAGAATCTGCTTTCAGTGTACACATAGGATTCTCTAGCATCATAGGTAGTAGGAGCAAAACCAAATTTTCAAATGAAATGCACAGAGTTTTTCTTTCACTTAAAAATATACAAGAACCTTCAGCACCACTGGTACCATCAGAATTTTTGTTGAAAATGATAAAATACAAAAGGAAATCTTTAGACTTCTGATACCTGGGTTACTTTGATTGGCTACTACATAAAAAAAGATTCCTGGCCTGGCAGGATGGCTCAGTCTTCTAAAGCGCCTGCTTAGGAAAGCTTAGGTGGCCACAAGGACCGCAGTTTGATCCCCGGCACCATATGGTGTGCCAGCCCTGCCCTCAGGGCAGGCTGAGCCGGTCATAAAAATAAATAAATAAACGAACAAAAGTTCTAAAACAAGAAAAAAATAAAAATAAAAATAAAATAAAATGCTTTAAAAAAATTGCCACTCATCCAGAAAATTTTACTTTTATTTTTATTTTTGTATATACTTACAAATCATTCTATCTGAGTCACTAGTATTATTTACAAGAATGTGAAACGATAAGAGAAAAGAAAAAAATAGAAATGATGCATAATTTCACTAAACAAAATAATAGAAATTTGACACTGATTGATAGACTACATAATACTGTCTTCAATTACTAGTTTAAACATGTAAAAATGGAGAAGAAAAAGATAAAAACTTTATGCATTAACTACTCCTTTCAATAGACCAGCAGAAATCCTCAGGACAGTTATTCAAGCTATCCTGCATGTATTCACATATAGAATTTTTTCCTTCCTCTTTTGTCCTCTTCATAGTGCCAGATTATCCTTTCTATGAAACAAATTCTTTTCTTTTCACACTATCTATTACACCTTTTTGATTTTATTTACTTTTTCAGGTTAGTACACTAGGGAGACAACATGATGTTTACACATATGAACTTGATTTATTTCACTTGCCAGTGTGGTCTCTAGTTGCATCAGTTTACCTATAAAAGCCTCGAGATTGTCTTTTTTTGCAGCTGAATAATACTCCGTTGTGTAAAGCGACAGCTTTTTGTCCTTTGCTCAGTTGATAAACATTTGCATTGTTTCCAAGATTTGCTTAGGACAAATTGAGGTGCTGTAAATATGGGGACATATAAATCACTGTGGTATGATGTTTTCAGTATGTTTGGAAAAATCCCTATGAAGGGAATAGCTCAGTTGAATATGAGTTCTATTCCTAGCTTTTGGAGAAAGCTCAATACCTATTTCTATTGTAGTTGAACTAGTGTACACCCCCACCTACAGTGGACAAGGATTCCTTTATCCTCACAGATACACCAGAATTTATTATTGATTGATTTCTTCATGATAGCCATTCTTCTTGGAGTAAGATGGAATCTCAGCACTGTTTCAATTTTCTTCTTTTTAAATAATAGTTAATGTTCAGAATTTTCAACTTGACTAACTCTGTACAGTGATGACTAGGATCTAAGAAACTATATCAAGGACAGCAATGTGTAATACAAAAACCATGGTTGAACACATCTCACCTTGGTCTTCTGAAGAGTGTACTATTTCTAATGCCTTATCAATTATTATTATACTTCCTTTAAAATAACTTTTTAAAAAGTAAAATGATGAGAAAAATTATGATTTTTTGAAAGCAAGTGCTAATATTCAGTGATGTGTTCAATCTTGCATAACTGTAACTGTTTATATGAGCAATATATTTGACTAAAAAATCTGTAACATAAGGGCCGGCCAGATAGATCAGCAGATTACAGCACCTGTTTAGGCACACTCACAGGGGCCAGAGCTTCAATCCCTGGCATTGGGTACTGGCCCCAGCCCCGCGGGCACACTGAGATGGTGATTGAAACTGAATGCGGTGCCACATGCCTGAAATCCCAGCTCTTTGGGAGACTGAATAACAGGAGGATCACTACAAGCCTGACCCATGTAGTGAGACCGTGTAGATTCTGTTCTAAATACATTAAAAAATCTGTACATATTTATTGTTGTATGCTACCCTCTTTCTGCCTTTGTTTCTGCTATCCTTTTTGCTTTTGGTTATACACTTCAAACTAAAATAGAAAAGCAAAAACTCAACTAGAAAAATCAAGATATCTACAGGATGATATTATAAACATGGTGTGGTAAAACTCCAATATTTTAAAGTGTACTTGAACTCCATATTTGAGATGAAAAATACTAGATTTTCAGTTGTGTCAAAGTCATAATAAAGTGAAAATTATTGTTTTTCAGACAGGGTCTCTCTATGCAATTCACACTGCACTTGTGCTCACTTTGGTAGGTTCCAGGCTGGTCTTGAACTTGCAGTGATTCGCCTGTCTCAGTCTCTTGAATTCTGGTACTACAGATGTATGTCACAACATGTGGTTCAGAAATTAATTTTTTTAAATGTAAGAAATGCAGAGGCCAGGAAGATAACTCAGTGTAATAAGTGCTTGCCTGGCAAGTGCAAGGTCCTAATTTCATTCCCTGGTACTAATAATAATATAACAATAATAATAATAATAATAATAATAATAGTAATAATAATAATTGCAATATTTTGGGTGTTTAAGTAGCTTCATAAGTAATATAGATATCAGATGATGTGATATAATTTTGTTTCATTCTTTCAATGAGTTATGGACTCTGCTCCCAGGCAATAGGCAATGCCCTGGGTAAATTGAGGAAAAAATGCCTAAACATTTACCTTTCTGTGGTACGAATAGAGAAAAGGCTATATAGAAATTGAATGAATGTCTGTTTATGCATCAATATTCTTTCTGAGATCTGGGGCATGGTGCAGTTACAGAACACTTGCCTACTATGCATAAGGCCTTAGGCTTCATCACCAGTAACACAAAAGAAAGGAAGATAAGAGGGAAGAAGAGAGGGAGGGAATGAGAGAAGATAGAGAAAGAAAGCAATAATGAAGCCAGGCGTAGTGGCACATGCCTACAATCCCGGCACTCAGGAGGCTGAGGCAGGAGGATCGGTGGTAATTCGAGACCAGCCTGGGCTACAAAAGTGAGCTTAAGGTCAGCCTCAACTGCATAGCGAGACACTGTCTCAAAAAGACAAAAAAAAATGAATATATCTAATTGGTTTTTCTGAAGAAGTTTTGACACCCATATATATCAAATCATGGTGAAGATAAAAGAAAAATTGGAGCTTCTCAAAAACTAAGCTTAATGTTATTTTTAGGCCAGTAATTTGAGAAGATTCTCAGTTATATAAATTAATAAATATATAGTGAATATATATATATATATATATATATATATCGTGTTACGTATACAAATGTATCAGCTATAAGTGTTTACCTACACATATACATGTGTGTTTTTAAAAAGTACGCTTACATTGAGGATTGTTTCACTTGACTGAGGTATACCTGTCTTTATTACTTCCTAAAGAATTAAAATCATCATACTATCATGATACATACATACATGGCTTGGAGCACCACGATTTACATTAGCTTAGCTCTGGAAAGAGCCTAGATGCCTGCCAATAAGGAAAAGACAGCATCCATATGCAATGAATGACATTTGATCACAAATAAGAATGAATTCAATAAAATGCATGGAACTTGAGGACATAATATTATATGAAATGAGTCAGACTCAGAAAATCAAACAGCACATAGTTTCATTTATGAAATAAAACTAAAATATTAATACAAGAATAAAATGCATGAATGAAAAAGAGAACATAAACTGAAATACAGACTCTTGAAATTTGGACAAGTGACCAGGTGAGAGGGCATTCAGACAGAAGGGGGTAAAAGGATAAAAGATGACGAAGATCCATAATATGCATGCACCAACTTCCCCAATCCTCATGATTCCATATCAAAAATGCTCTAGTGAAAAACATTTTTTTCAGAAAATTTGTAAAACAAAATCAAAATTTTGGTTGCTACATTCAGTGAAATAGAGTACATATTGATTTTAAATGTGATAATGATATGCTCATTAAAACTTTTACTAACAAAGTAGTGATTCTGAGTGCATTGCATTTGAAAACTGTATTTTGAAGTACATCATCCAGCACAATAAACAATGTAAGTTAAACTCATTACTTAATGTTTTATTAAGTTTATTGTTATAAGTTAGTTATAGAACACATTCATCATATGAAACTTGTACCTGTACATGATATCTATGTCCTTTTTTGCATTCCTCTTCTCTTCCTTCAACCCATCTTCCACTCTTTATTTACAAACCTTTGTTCACATTTTATCCTTTCTTTCATTTTTCCTCCCCTCACTCAGTTCTCTTTTTTTGAACAGTTTCTTCCCATTTCTGAGTGTCTATTGCACATTACAGACTTTACACTTTGAGTTTCTTCATATCAGACAGTCTGATGTTTATATATGTAGAGAGGACAGATCTATTAGAAAAAGGAAGGAGAAGAGGAGATGATGGAATGGGAGAAACTGGAGAGAGAAAACAGACATAAAGAAGAATTTAGTCATGCCATGTACATTTACAAAATGCTCATAATGAAAATTCTCATTATGCATAACAAACATGTATTTGTAAATAAATAAAAATGAAAAACAAACTGAAAACAAAAGCAGGAGCCAAATGATGTTTATGAACACATAACAAAGAAGAAATTATGTAAAAAAAAGATAGCAGCCGGGCGTGGTGGCGCACGCCTGTAATCCCAGCACTCGGGAGGCTGAGGCAGGAGGATCGCTGTGAG
>PVJA010055510.1:0-11152 GCA_004027025.1 Myocastor coypus | reverse complement strand
ACACACACACACACACACACACACACACACACACACACACACACACACACACACACAGAGTTCCTTTCTGTTCTCCGGAAAACATCAGAGCACTGTCATAATTTCTTCTCTTCCAGACTTACCCTAGTCTACTAAAAAATCGAAAACAGATGTTGTTTTTATCTTTTTGAGACAGGATCTCACTATGCAGTTCAGGCTGGCCTTGAACTCACTTTTGTAGCCCAGGCTGGTCTCAAACTTGCACCGATCCTCCTGCCTCAGCCTCCCAAGTGCTGGGATTACAGGCGTGCACCACCATGCCTTGCTCAAAAACAGAATTTGGAACTGACAGATTAGTTTGAAAATTAATGTGGCTTGATGCTATTAGAAACTGGTAACTTTTGTGCCTTCCAGTTTTGGTACTGTTCTTCCATATTTTCTGTTTTAAACAGTTTTGAAGTATAATACACATGCAGAAAGATACACAGTATAAATTTCTCAATTTGTTTGCAGAATACCTCTGTTCCATATATAGGGCAATTTTAACTTGACTAGCTAAACTCATAATGTATTTTAACCCAGCTGAACTTTTTTTATTCATAGGTCTATATTTTATGTGGCATTTTTAGTGTGGTTTCTTTAGATTTATAATTGTCTATTGCTTGTTATGGTAGCATATTGTTAACCTTTTGAAATTGTGTCCTTCATTCCCAGTTAGGCAATATTGTGCGTAGTGTTGCCAAAAGTAGTCTGGAACATACCTTTTGGTAAATATTTATAGGAGTTTGTATTAGACACATATCTGAGTATATAATAGGCAATCAGGTTCACAAAGTGATTTGTGTCTGATTATGCATTTAGTAGTGATAGATGAGTTTTGGCTCTTCTATAATTGAAGTGGCAGTAGGTAGGCTCTCATTTTTTAGTTTCAGCCATTCTATATGTTTAGTGATGTTACACAGTAGCTCTAGGTCTAAGTTTTAAAAGGGTGAAATTGACATGACAGTCTCCTGTAAAATGCATTGGTTGCTAAATTTTATATGCATATACATTGTTAAAACCATCTTTATTATCAAAATAATATAATAAATATGTTGGTTATTCCACAAAATGTTTTTGATGCCCCTCATAACCTCTCATTTCTGCTGCTTCCTCCGTGCTCAGCTGTTTATTTCAGATGCAAAGATGATCAGCTTTGTTACTTTATTTCAGCGAAAGCAAAAATTACATCGTAGTTGTATTTGTCTGATAGTTAATACAACTTAATAGTACCTTATGGATTTGCTTTCTACCGCATTCACTTTTAGCTTTGTTTGATCATTGACAAAAGCAGTATTGATGGAATCCTAGCTACACAAATAAGTTTATCGTTTTGTACTATGAGATTGTAGTCCACCTGCTATAATTCATTTTTGTCAACCTAGTTTTATTTTATCCATAGTACTTACAATATCTTGGGCATCCAAGGGTTCTAATGATCTCATAAGCAACCACCCAACGATCTCTATATAGGAAACCTTGTTTTAAGGCAGTGAGTTTCATAGATTATAATTTTGAGGGCATTTGTGTTGGCTACTTACTAATTAGAACCCTTCTGTTCTACCCCACTTATGAAACAGTTGAGAAATAAAATGAAGCATACAAAAGTCACAATATCACCTTAATTGAGATAGGCGACATAATATCAATGGTGAGTCAGGTATCTCTGTAACTCCAATCTGAGCCTTTGACTGTTTTCTAAACTCTTGTCTTTGTCTATCCATCACTAATCCAGACAGAGCTTCCCTGTACCTATAGGCAGGGAGGTGACAGTGTGGGGTATACATGTTCATCCTTACGTCTAAAGCAAAGGACTTCATATCACTTCCTTTGAGCCTTAGGAAAGCTGTAAGGGACAGGATGAGAAGACTTGCTGTTGCCTACGGATTTCACTGAATGGATAAACACTCTGGGGCTTGCAATAAGATTCAACAGATTTTGTTCTTTCAACATATTGATTTAGGCATTAAATTTTTGGTCACCTAAGATTCAGGCTGTCTTGGGAGAAGAAAACAAACTATCAGGAAGCCAATTTTCATCTTCATGATACTACTACGCTCCCAAGGCAAAGTATTGCTCTGTTACCCATCTGTTATCAATTCCAGGTTACATGTAAGAAATTTTCTCTGGAGCCATTTAAAGTAGGGATTTGAAATATGATGGCACTGTACACTCATTAAATCAACCCCTAGATTCCTATAATAGCAAAAAATATATATATTATATAATATTATATAATATAATATATTATATATATAATATAATATATTATATATATATTTTAAAAAATTTGTTTTGTTTATTGCACAATTGTGATAGGCCACTTTGGGAATGTTAGAGACAACAATTGTGCAATACAACAAAACAAATTTTTAAAAAAATCAGCAATAACAAAATGCCAAACAGTTCAATACATCAAAATTAAAATATGTAAGTCCATGTCACTGTAGGTCTAAGAGTGATAAATTAGTCTCCAAATTAGTAGTTGCACACATCAAAGTCAAAGGAGTTGAACTCCAAAAATCAAAGCATCCCTGAAGAGTAAAAATTTTACAAACTTAAATTGTGATTATAGTTGCAACTAAGCCCAGTTCTCTGTGAATTATTTGTGGTTGTTTAGAACTCTAAGTTTTGTTAAATTGACAGGAAGCATCTAATTTGTCTCACTTTTTAAGTTTTTCAGAAGTAATTTTTCAAAATGTATACTGTTTTGCTGCTCTGACACAAAATTCATAAAATTCTGGTCCCCAGCCAAAATAATGCTTATAAATGCAAAATTTAGTGTTGACAAGGACCGCAGCAGGCAAAAAGTGAGTGACATTTCATTAAGTGTAAATAGAAGAGGAAATTGTGCTGTTAATCTTAGACATTAGCTTATACTAGTTGGCTGGACTTCATGAACTGAGAATTTAAACTTTTTAGAAGTAATCCTTTAATGAGTGAATAATTTTGGCACTTTACACTAGAGGAGGAGACATTCTATGCACATTAACCATTTTTGCTGAGGGGATGGCACTTACGACCCCACTATCTTCTTGCAGGTCTTTATAGTTCCTCTGGACACTAAATTTGAATTCCCTTTCTTTCAGATCCTATACAAAAGTTCTTGTTCCCCTTGACCCACATTTTCTGCATCCAGTGCTGCACTCAGACTTCAATCTCGCCTTGTGTCATATATCCTGTTACAGTGGTTTTCAATTTTGGTAATATGTTTTAACCACCTGGGAACTTTAAATTACTGGTGAGCATCCCTTTACTCCAGGAGGTCAGTGCCATGTGCAATAACTTCCCAGGTGATACTAATCTACAGCCAAGATTGAGAACACCTGCTGTCCTCCAACGAGCTGCTCTTTACATTCTAGGCTCTACTGGCAATTTCCATACCTTCTTGATTTGGAGTTGATTATGTGGGTGAAATCTGTCTCCTATACATGCTTTCTCCTTCAATTTCCCATGTATTTAAACTGGTAAAAATCTTTACTTGCAGGCGCCTGAAAGATATCTATTGTTGATATTAATGGAACTAATGGCCTTTGAAGACCGGTACTTATGCTCAAGACATTATCACTCTTCAAATATATAACATCTCCGGCCCTTTTATAAAATTTTGCTGTCAGTCGTGGGATACGCCTGTGATTGCATTTCTTTATTGCTATTCTGTCTTTAACAGGATTCAGTTGAGCTTCTGATGGTTTAATGCTTTAAAACTGGGACTTTTTGTCATATTTGTAAATTGAGAACTATTTAGTGGATTTCAATTTAATTTTTGAAATTGTCCTTTGTGGCCCACACCTTAATTTTCATAGCACACTCTTCTGAATTCATCTGCAAAACATTTTCTGTAATTTCTTGTACAGAGAAAGTTCTGAGTTTACCCACATCATCTATTATTCACCCGAGTCTTGCTCTACTTTATGCCTCAGAGTTAAGTACTTGTACATAGGAGCTATTTTGCCATCACAGCAGCATTTTTCTTGGGCTTACACCAGCTCTGATATTTCCCTGACTCACCTCTCAGCAAAGCTGCATCATATTTATTGAAATTTCTCTCATGATCATAATGCCATGTGCTTCATAGGCAGATTTCCCAGTGCATATGAAATGCAACCCTATATAGATAGTTGGGTGGCATGATTCAGATGGCTTCAAAGCTCAAGGGAAGTTAGGCTTCTATGAATATGTTTCAGTTGTTCAGTATAGGCATGCAGCAGGATACAGTTACACAATCATGACAGCACAGGTAAACACATACGCTGGTTACGGTGCTATGTAAACATATACATATGGTGTAGCAACCTGTGGAAGAATTACACAGTGAAGATGATTCTTGGGCTCTGCTCTGCTTCATGATGCCTGCTGTTGTTGCTGATGCCTCAAACAGCTATGCTTTATAACCTGGGAATCTCACCCATGAAAATCTCCCCTGTGTCCTTTGAGCAGGCTAACAAATCTAAAGGAAACCTCATTATGAAGTCTTTTGAGTGTTTTGTTAGAACCGTCTGTGCTGTCCTTTAAAATCCATCTGTTATTCATGTAATCACTATTTTTTTCTACTCTAGTCTTCCAGGGATGTTTCTCCAGTTACTTTTATTGTAGATCTCCTCTGATACTAAAACACTGCTTCTTAGTAAAATTCTGCATGATGTGCATGTTTTCTTCTGTGTAATTGCTTTGGGCCATTAGCAATATTAAAATTTTTCCTTCATCATTTTTTTAATTGCATTTACTTGGAAACATTCAGACTGTCAACAAAACAGTTGCAACTTTTTTTTTTTTTTTTGCAATTACAGAGTGATATTCAGCTAACAGAACAACAATTATTTCAGATAAGCTGCATCAGAGACAACAGAACATGAGCCAATTACCATCCCCATATATAACTAATTTGTGTCATGCATCAAGAAGAGCCCACTTTAAATTTCCATGCCAATTTACAATCCCCATACTGTACCAAATCCCCATACTGTACCAGGCCAGGTTAGTGGTTATTGAAAATGCCACCAGGACAGGGCTATCTAAAGACACATTCAGTAGTGTGTTAACCATATAAAAAAACATTGTACAGTTTAAAAACAAATCTTACACAGGCTTACATTTCATTTTTTTCTTCAAAAGGAGTGAGTTGTGTACAAGGGGTTTAAACACTTTATAGACAAGAAAAAAAAACAACACTAAAACCAACTTATTCATCGTCATCCTCTTTTGCATCCTCCTCATCCTCTTCGTCTTCTTCCTCTTCCTCATCTTTTTTGTCATCTTCCTCTTCTTTATTTTTCTTGCTTCTTTCAGCCTTGAGAACTCCCCTTTTTGCTGCATGAGGTTTTCCTTTAGCCCGGCAGGCAGCAATGTCCTTTTCATACTTTCCCTTCAGCTTAGCAGCCTTCTTCTCATATGGCTGCTTGTCATCTGCTGCAGTATCATTCTACATTTCCCCAAGTTTCTTTGTAACATCATCAATGGAGAGGCCAGGATGTTCTCCTTTGATTTTTTGGGCAATACTAAGAACAGAACAAGAAGAAGGCCAAAGGAGGCCTCTTGGGGTCCTTGAACTTCATTTTTGTTTCTCTTTTAGGAGGAATATAAGTTTTCATTTATCTTTCATAATAAGCTTTGTACACTTTTGCCATGCCTTCAGATTTCTCTTTTTCTTTAGCAGACATGGTCTTCCACCTCTCTGAGCACTTCTTAGAAAACTCTGAGTGTTAAAGAGAGAAAAAGAGAACAAAATCCACAAGGATAAAAATAAAAACAAAGCAACATAAAACAATAATAGTACAGAGTTTCAAAGCAAGAATAGAAAATTAACAGTGATTGTTATATTACATATTGTTATCATGAAATTTGTTGCTCAGATTACCAGATATAGCCATACAAGATTGATCAAACAATTAAGCCTTAACTCATTCTTTTAATAAACATTAACTTTTTTCCTTATCCCTTTTGCTTATTTTTTAAGTTTATTTTAAAGAGTGTATAAAAATATCAGAAAAGACATTAGAGATGGTGCATATTTAAAAAAAAGATAAAAAATAAGATATATAAACAAGAAAGGTATTTAACTGTGGTTGTTATATTGCACATTTCTGTCTTCAATGTAGTTGTTCAGATTACAGATATCAGCATATAAAATTTTTGAAGGTAAAGCATGTAAACATAGAACCGGCCCAATAGCTCAGCAGACTAAAATGCTTGCTTAGGCAGAGCGGAGCAGCAGGGTTCAATACCCGGCATGCTGTACCGACCCTGCCCTTGGGGTGCACTGAGATGGAGACTGAGAGTGGATGTGGTGGTGCATGTTCTAATCCCAGCCATTGTGAGGCTGAAAACAGAAGAATCCCTACAAGTCTTATATACGTAGTGAGACCCCGTAGACCTTGCAGAACTTATATCAAATACATTTTTACAAATTCAACTTTACTTGCTTCCCACTGAATCCTATAATAAATTTAGAGAAGAGGTTTAATCCCAATATTCCTAAAATTCTCCAATGACATTGAAAAGGAAGTAATATTCTCATTCATTTTTGGAGGCAAGTATTACACTGACACCAAAATTAGAGAAAGACCCAATTAAAAAAGAGAACTAAAGATGAGTTCCCTTCAAGAACAGAGATGTAAAAATCCTCAATAAAATGCTAGCAAATAGAATGCAGCAAATCATCAGGAATGTTAGATAATAAGACCAGGTGACATTCATTCCTGGGACTCAAGGATGGTTCAAATTATGCAAATCTGTAAATGTAATACACCCTATCAACAGAGCCAAAAACCAAAACCACACGATCAGCTCAGTAGACACAGTAAACCACCTTTTATTGTCTATACTCTTATTTCATGGCAGCTGTGCCAGAGTCCCTTCCTGGTTCTTGTCTTGACCTAAGAAGTCTAAACTTACAATCCTAAAACCACGTTACTGGAATTACACCGAGTTAATTCCAATCTACCACTCCCAGAGCAACCCATGGAGATAACAAAGACACTAAGACATACATATATATATATATATATATATATATATATATATATATATATATATATATATATTTATTTACTGGGGAGCCAAGGGGCCCTAAGTCCAGCCACGAAGATGGCTTTCCGGAACCAAAAGAGTGACCCAGGGCTGCACTCTGGTTTTATTCATGGGAGAAGGCGGAGTGGCTTGCAAAAGGGAATTGTGGGAAGAAGGTGAGCACTGTGAGCTGGGCTAGGTAGGTAGGCCTGCATTCACCTCCGCCATATTCACAGATATGCAAAGGAAGTAATTTGCATTATGCTATTGAGATGGTATCTAATATTTTGGGGATCTGGTGCTTCAGCTCTGATGTGTAATCTTTCAAGCCCCAGGAAGTCATAGCCTCTATCTTGAGGCTCAATCCCAGCTAACACAGTGGAGCATTGGCTCTTCATCCTGTTATCAGGAAAACATGTGTGCCATCTTCAAAAATTACCACCAGCACCTCGGTTAACCAATACACACTGCTTAAGGCCAATTGAAAGGATAGTGAAAAGTCTTAGCCAGCTCTGTACATTTCAATACGAGGGAATAGGGTCAGGCTCAGTCAAAATGGAGACAGTCACATTTCTTTCAAGGAGAGTTGCTCAGGCTGTCCTCCACAAACTGTAGTCAACTAACACACCAACTGTTCTTGGTTAGTAACAAATTGTACTGTCCTTGTCCAATTTAGAAACTGACATTGGGCATGTTACTATTAATTAAGTACAATGAGTTAGGTTTCAACATTTTAATGAATGCTCTTTTTTTGGTCCATGTTCAACTCATGTGTCTTTCTGCATTTTATGGGCTAATACTTTGCATAGCACAATTTTTTTTCAAGTAAAGAAAAGAAAATGACAATATATAAACCAGGCTGGTGATCTAAGTGTCTGCTGGGCAAACAGAAGGATCAGGGTTTGATCCCTGGTACTGCATGTCTTGCAGACTGGGCATGGTGGTGCATGCCTATCATCCCAGAACTGGGGAGGCTGAGATAGAAGGATCACTATTATGAGTGTGAGCTGCATAGCAACACCCTGAACTAACTAACTAAGTAAGTGGATAGTTAATATAAAAAGACTACATAAACCAATGGGTCTAGTGGTCTAGAGAGGCTAGAGGAATTATGGCAAAATGTACAGACAGACAACGGGAGAGATGGTATACTAATGTGAAGGAAACATTGATATCTAGCTGATACTGCCCAATAACCTCCTGACAACCCAGCTCGTAAGTTTAACAAAATTTAGTTTTAAAACTTGGATCCTAATTTGACTCATTATGTCTCATTCTAAGGTTCTCATTCAGGATAATTATTAAATGTTATCTCCTTCACTTATAAAATATCCTGTTTTGGTAATTAATTATGTTATTATCTTAACCATAATCTTGATCAATGTATAATATTGGAAGCCTTTGAAATTTTCCAATGATAGTAACGTTAAATACCAGGGACACAAAGGACTACAGGTAATTCAATCAGCAGCTAAGTCTTACTCAGAATGTGGAAAATCTATTTGTGGGTCAAAGCAATACAAAAATAGATCTGAATCTAAATTCTTGGTTTCCTCTTCCAGAGACATAAAAAGAACATTTGATTCTTAACATTTAATTAACTTCAAGGAGGAAAAAAGAAGACAATATTGGTAATACATCCTGAATGATAGATCACTTTTGGAGCAGTTCATTTAACTACACAGAGACTGGGACTGGATAAAATGGGGCTGACAATTAACTGTATTTTTAGCACTGAAATCTAGCATCTGTGCTGCACCTAGACACTACCTGGTTTGGGAACACTTGACTACCTTGACAAAATTTAAACTTTATTTGAACCTAAGTTGCTTACCGTGCACTTAAAACTGAGAAATGAATATTTCCCACCTGGTGACTGTCAGACTCAGCCAATGAGCATGAATCATTTTGGGTCAGAGAAAACATTGGAAAGAGAAGGAAACTGATCTTAGTTAGATTGATTACAATGTAGTATCCTCAAATCTTTCTTTTTCTCCCATTTATATATTGCATCTGTTGAGGAATTTTTCTCAGTGGAGCAGTGTGTAAAACAGATACAGATACAGACTGGAGGATGTCAGAAACACCAGAAAGGCCATTTGGGTGACATGCAGCTGAATATAAAATTCAACATCTGGAGGAGTTTAATCTTGATCCCAGGTCTACTATTGTCTTGTGTTATTACTAACTGAAAATATCTCATTTCCTCTGAGCTCCAAAACCCTCCTCTGAAGAATGGGAAGCTTCACTATATCAACTGTGTGGATTAAATGCAAATTGAAAAAAGTTCATTTCAAAATCAGTTAGGAAGCTTTACAAAAATGATGTAAGCTTTCTCTAAATGTAGGTCCAGAAACATATCATTCACCTTTAGAAATGTCACTGGGGATTAGTATTGCTAATCTGCATATTCTGCTCCATGTGTATTTTGTTTTTCAAAACCTTTAGAAAATAAGTTGGAGGACATTGTTTCACTGAAATCCCTTACCCTGGTTATTCTTGCTTCCAGGGCTTTCTCAATCATATAACACATGAATTAAACTTTACCCTAACTTTACCTCAGTCAGATAGTAAATCATGTATTATAATTTTTAGAAAGGTAAAATTCCCCATTTTCTTCTACTGAAGCACAAACTCTTTTCACATATACACACTTTTTCTCAGTTCTTGTGACAAATACATATTTTAGCTTTTAGTAAAGTGAAGAAGTTATCACAGAGAATTATAATAGACAGTACATGAATGTGGTCTCTTGAAGTATCTTACTGTCCTTACCTTCATTTTGGTAATGATATGAAATACTTCAAACCTATGAGATAAAATAAAATGAGGTGAACGAGTGACTAAACACCTGTCACTCACTGGCCACTAGTCTTGCAGTCTGAGAAGGAGCAGCAAAATTATGATAAATTTACCTTTGCATCTTTATAATTTTAAGACAGGTTAGGTTCTTACTCTAGATTTTAGGAATTCTCAAGTGATTTTTCCTTTCTTTGTTAAGACAAGTACTTCCAAATTTTCACTTAAAGGAAGCATACAGGGGTACTTTTTGTCATCGTCAAATTGACAGTATTACTACTCTTGTACTTTAGGGCAAGTATTAAGCAAGTTTATGATGTGCCTAGCATGCAGAGGCTCTGGGCTGGATCCTCAGGGCTATTTTAAAGAGAAAGAAGCAAAGAAAATAATTAGAAGAACACAGCGCTATGATGTCAGTCTGATAAGCTACTGCACTGCTAAATAACTAATGAAAGGTAATGGTATGTACAACATGAAGAAGCAGACCACAGGGATGATTCTCAGCCTGGCGATATCACCTTGGGACAGTGTGAGACTTTACCACACTATTCAAGTGATGCATAATTTAAAACATGGATGTTTAGTGTTTTCTCTTTAACATTTTTAGACTAGAGGTGACTATGGGTAGCTGAAACTAGGGGGAGTGAAGCTATGTATGGGAGTACTACATTGAAGTCTTTGTTTGAAATTTTCTTCCTCAATTCACAAGCATAGATGATATTGAATGAATCAGAAAATGTTCATTTCTTGAGCAGTAAAAAGGGCACTGGTGGTGATTTAAGCTGTGTTGTAAGGCCAAGCAGCCCTGCTGACTGTCTTGTCCATATGTTGCCTTTGGTTTTTATTGCCATACAATGAGGCCTCTGACAAAAATTTCAGTGAGTGAATATTATGACATTAAATCTCTTTGCTGTGTTTCCAAAGTCAGAGAATATTGAGGTTTTCACCATCATCTCTCACCTCAGCTGGAGTTTTCTTTGTAGGTTCCTCCCCTTTTTCTTCAGGTTGAGGATGTCACCTGATTTGGTGGCTATTTTCTTTTTTTATTTATTTATTTTATTTATTTATTGTTTAAATTTAACACGGGTTATATTACATATTTTCATCATCAGGTCAGTTTAGATTAATACATATAGGTATATAAGATTGATCAAACAATTCAACATTAACCCTTCTAAATTAACATTATTATTATTTTTTTCTTTTCCCCTTTCTTTTCTTTGAAAGTTGACATATTACACATTGTCCTCACAACCATTCTACAGAGTACAGTGTGTGGGCATGACCCACCTCCCTATTGATGTTGCTTAGAAAAAAAAAAAAAAAG
>PVJA010055509.1:0-11153 GCA_004027025.1 Myocastor coypus | reverse complement strand
ATGTGATATAAGCAGTTACACAATTTTGACACAGATATTTGGAAATTCAAGGAAATACAAAATTGTAGCCTGTCAAGAATATGGTTTTTGTCCCAGTCTCTTATTTTCAAGTACTACTCTTGAGAGAATGACAGTAACTGAGTTTACACCAGGAGCAGTACATATCAAAAAGACAAGAGTGACATGTATTCCAAACATAGTTTTAGCATTACATTGTGCTATAATCAATATGCTGAACCTTTTGAAGGTTCTTGAGACCAATATCTGATTCATCCTATCGTATAGTCTCTCTAATATAAGAACTTTAAAGAAGAAAACAAGAACTTAAGGGCATAACACAGCTGAATGTATTATCGATTAAACAACGAAGTGACTGGAAGCAGATAAAGCAGAAAACATATCAATAGCAAAACCATACACTTAAGTATTAGAAACTTTATTTTTTTAATATAAAAGTATTTTTATGTGCTTGTATTACAAGTGTTTTACATTTGCTATTTAATGACAATAACCATACCAACTTGTAATACTGACTGTGTTCCATTTTATCTATAACATTTCTAACTTGTTATGAGTTTAGTAAAAGGGAAAGAAAGTGTAATGGTTGAGACTGTAGCCAAGTCTATTCTATCGATACATTTATCATTGTAACTGATGACATTTCAAGAGAAGCATTCTATAATATGCCCATTTTTCTTTCATTAAAATTTTAAAAAGAAAAAAATACATATGTGTGTACAAGGATACATATGGAGTAGATATATAGCTAGTTTGTCTTAGTTCATTGAGAATAAAAGTTTGTAGTAATATTGTTAAACAAGATACCAGTTCTACACCTTTCCCTCTGAATAACTAGTATAAAGACAACAATATGCATGGTATTAATTGTAACCATCCTACTAACTTGTTTTGAAACTATTTCATTGCTATTTGATTTTTTTTCTTATTAAAATGAATAAAAAATAAAAATAGAAATGTAACATAGTTTTGGTCACACTTGTATAATAAAGGAATTCCTATCTTTCACCTCCAGTGGAACCTTCAAAATGGTTTCTTGTATTTTATTTATTTATTTATTTATTTTGTCTTTTCCAGGCAGGGTCTCACTATGCAGTTCAGGCTGGCCTTGAGCTCACTTTTGTAGCCCTGGCTGGTCTCGAACTTGCACCAATCCTCCAGCCTCAGCCTCCCAAGTGCTGTGATTACAGGCGTGCGCCACCATGCCCAGCAAAATGGTTTCTTTTATAAAAAATAACTTAGAGAATAGAAAAATAATAGATAAGACATTAGAAATGATATAGGCCTGGCAGGATGGATCAGTGGTCTAAAGCGCCTGCTTAGGAAAGCTTAGGAGGCTGCAGGGAACGCGGTTTGATCCCGGGAACCACATGCTGTGCAAGCCCCGCCCCCAGAGCAGGGTCAGCCGGCCATAAAATAAAGAAATAAATAAAGTTTACACTTTAAAAAAAAGGAAATGATATATAATTTTTCTGTACTTAATACAGGGTCTAAAAGGTGTCATTACACAGATCAGATTTGTAGTGGTGCTCCTGTTTTCAGCCTCCCAAGTTTTGGGATTACAGATGTGTGCAACCAAACCCACTCTCAACTGCTATCTCAGTATGCCCCAGGGGCAGGGTGGGGCTGGCATGGCACAGCAGGGATTGAACCTGGTCCTTGCACCTGCCTAAGCAGGTGCTTTAATCCACTGAATTACCTGGCAATACACAATTTTTATAAAAGATGATCGTAGGGCCAGTGACATATCTCAGTGGACTAAGTGCTTACTTAGGCAAGCCACACTGGCCCTGCCCCTATACATGCTGAGCTGGCTCATGAGTCAGGGCATGGTGACACATAACAGTAGTCCCAGCATTGTGGAGGCTGAAAACAGGAGGATCAATATGAATCTGAGCAGCATAGTGAGACCTGTGTCAAATACACAAATAAAAGCTTTAAGAATTTGAAAGAGGATGATTGGTATTCAGCAGTGGTCGTTTAAGTTGTTAAGGATTAAAAGTTTTACTTTGACCAATTTTACATGCTTATGTCTGGAATCTGAGCAACTACATTGAAAAACACTTTCTTATTCCCACTTTTCAACTGAAGGAACTGATACTTTCCAGGGGTTAAATAACTTATCTGATGAGAGTAAGGTACTTAAACCAAGTGGATCTTAGTTTATAGTTTTTGCTTTGTTATGAAATCGCAATAATAATCTTGTACTTTATTTTACTCTATTCTCTGCCCAGAGATAGTTTTATTTGGGATTATGAGCTTTCAGAGCATTAGATATTCTACCTATTCCTTCTATTATTGAGAGCCTGGCTACAGTTCTCTTTTCATGGAAGTATATCATACCTTTGGGAAGATATTTCACAAGTAAACCTCTTACGTGTATGAAGTAATACCATAGGGTAGGTATGATAAAAACCTGTAATATCAAGAAAATTTTGAAATATTTTGGACACCAGCAGGAGTGTTTCCCTCTCTGCTGTATTGAACACCTTTTAAATATATATTTCTAGTTTTCTTCATTCTATCTGCTGTCCTATCCTTGCCCCAGTCTTCGTTTTCTATTGTCTAGAATGAATATGTTTATTACTTTTCAATATACTGATCTAGAGAACTAAGGTAATATTTGTCTGCTAGATTTTGAAGAACACCTATAAATGATCTAGGCCATGTTTTTATAAGAATATTGATATTTGACTAATTATACACCTGAACCTAAAGAAAATGCGGTGTGGTTATGCCACATAAGGTTGCTGTAAAATTATAGCAGATATGATATGCCTCTTGAACACCTACTTTTTTCACTTAAATTCAACATTCATTTCCACAGTACTTTATAAGTGGAATATTCTTTTATTTGTATCCATTTCCTGGGCTTATGGACCCATTCATAGTCTCCATTTTTAAAATCAAATGGTCCTTTCTGAAAAAATCTTAATTTTAAGGTAAAACATTGTCCAAGTTTTTATATTCCTACTTTTTTTCACTCTTGAATATGTACCTAGGAAATATGAAGAAAATGTAATCCCTCTGACTATAGAATATGGCAGCCTGTCTTCCAATAAATTGATTAATATGGGGAAAAAGAGAAGCAAACATGCATCTAATGGAATAACCCAACCTTGTAAAATTATTCAAAATTATTCCAGCTACATATTCTTTTGGGTCCTTAACCCCTTAATTTCTTTTCAAAGATGAACACTACTCATTTTAAAATCAGAGTTGTACCATTTGGCAAGTGACTCAAAATAAATCTATTTGGTATTTATAGTCTTCATTAATCACAGTTAAATCTGAAATCTGTTGAGATTCATTGTGGAATATTTTTTCCAAGCTAGTCCGTTTCTATAATAAACATGTGAGTTGGGTACAATTGTTGAGAGCTGCTGGCAGAGTTTTACCTTTCTCCCATGGGGTCTGTTTGATGTTGTGATGAGAATCTTGGGAGAAATTTTTTGTTGAAGTAAGAAACAAATATCTGGGCTCTGTCATAAGCAACCTCTTCATGATTAGGGTCTACTGTAGTTTCATAGACTCATAGGTTGTCAGTTGCCTTAAGTACAAGTTTTGCTGGAGCCTTACCACCAAGAGCTTCATTTTCTTTTTTAAGTTTGTTTTTTAGCAGTCAACTTTTCCTTCCACTGCTGCTATTTCCACCATGTGAACTTTAAGTGTCACCATTGCTTGCTCTTATTTTCCAAAATGATGAAGCCTGGGAGGAAGGTAGTTATTTTCCTGGTTGGACCCCGCCTTCTGTTACGTCAGCCCTGGAGACTTCAGCATTTTTGGGTTTGTTATAGTTGCTTTCCTTTACAAGAGTTTCTTCTATTGCTGCCACTATTTTCCCCACGCTTTGCTCAGTTGTTTGCTCCAGTGTATCTACATCAAACACATACTTTTGATGCCCACACATTTAATCAATCAATGTTGAGGAGCAATTATTCATTTTGATTCCATGGATAGAGTAACAAACTATTTGCCATACTTAGGTTGTGTTTACCAATAGACAAATTTTTTGAACTGGAGATCAAGTTCAGGACCTTGCACTTGCCAGGAAGGCACTTATGCCCCTGAGCTATCTTCCTGGCCTCTAGACAAATGTTTAAGTATCCAAGAGAAAAGCATATACAAAGGCTTATGGTTTGAATAGGCTTAGTATGTTTAAAGAATAGAAAAACATTATTGTGATTTTAACTTAAGAACAGAGTGTTATGATAGGTCAGATCACATATGGTCTTGGTAAAGACAAGAAAACCTTAGAACACTACACTGATATATTTAAAACATGCTAAAGCAGAGTTAAATTGATTGAGCCAGCCTTGTTTTTCCTTTGCTGAGACTTTTACTTAAAACTAGCTTTAGTTTCATGGCTCACAAAAAGGCTGCACAATATCTAACAAAAGCATAAAAGTTTTTTTTTTAAGTTTGATCCCAAGTAGCATAACATTTTTCTCCAGAGTTTCAGGAATCAACATTGGGAACAGAAAATAATAACCTTCATCATAATAAAGTTGTATTTTAACTTCAGAGTTGAAGTGTTTTCATAAGTATTTTTCCTCTAATGACATTTGCCCAGGCATAGTCAAGAAAACTTGCTAGTAATTAGATTTACTATAAACCTAAGTAAAAGTCATTTTTTAGCTTATTTTATAATTTCAAAGCATAAGGCCATCTGTATTGTTTTTTGTATAATACCTGGAATAGTGTGAAAGTTTGATGACTAGAATGTTAGAACCAATCATCTGTTGTCATCTTAAAATTCATGTTCACCATGCTGATCCCATCTGTTGGGACTGTTATCACTTGGTAGTTAAAAAAATAATTGGTTTTGTATCACTACACCTGGTACTTTATATCATTGGCAGCACATATCTATTCATGTTTACAATAGATATGGTCCTGAAATGTCTTCTCTAAGTAAGATTAAATACCATCAAGATTTATGGTTGACCTTTTTATGGCTGACCTTCTTAGTTTTACTAAGCTGCTTCTGATCTCTTTCCCACAGTTTTCAATTTACTTTTGTGTTGACATCTTCTGGTCTAGGTCAGGGAGAAGTCATCATGTATACATAGAGAAATGAATGTGAAATATTTTATTTATTTGTTTCGTTGTTTGTTTCTATTTAATCAGATGTTTTTAACTCACATTATTATGCAAGCACTAACCATGGTAGGTTATTACACAATTATTATTCCATAAATATTCTCACATAATGAGTTAACCAATTAATATCCATTGTCTAAATTTAGCTAATGATAAAATTCAATATTGAAATAACTTTTCAATGATACTGTTGTTCAATAAAATTAAACCACCTGATCAATCGTTAGTAGATTCTTTTATGGGAACCCAAAACTTGATACTTGACACAATTTAATAAATACTTTAAGAGTTATACTCTTTGTGTTGATATTATGTACTGAAAAGGGAATTTTGGGCTATAAACCCATGCTAACATTTAACTATCTCTGCAATAGCTAGTAAAGGATTAGCCACAGAGGAAGACAAGAAATAGCTACGATAGTTATGGAAACTTTCTCAAAAGTGTTTACTTTCTGAATTGAAGTATGACAATATCTGCCTGTATTATAGTTTCGTGAATGTCTATGTATCTCATATGTATCTCAGTAGCTGTCTCATGAGCAGATATCCACATTTTATTCATATCATACTGTAAGCTGAAGTAAAAAACATCTATGTACAGTTCTGATGTTGTTTCTGATTTCTAGATAATGTCCTTAAGGGAAAAGTCAATATGCTTGAAATATATAGAGAAGAAAAATGTAAATGTTCAATAAAGTCATTTTGTTATTTCTGTTTCAACAGAAACTCCACATATTGCATGAAGGTGTCAATGTCCTTGACTGTTGCAGAGAATGAATCAGGCCTGTGCTACAACAGCAGAATTCGCTACTTAGAAAAGTCTGAAGTCACTAAAAGAAAAGAGATTTCCTGCCCAGACATGGATGACTTTAAAAAGTCTGATCAGGAGCCAGATGTTGTATGGTACAAGGTAACTCAGCATGGTGTTAAATGTATTTTGACCTCAGTCATTAGATAGTTTGGGGATAAGGAAAAGGAAGATGTTTTATTCCAAGTTGTTGATATTTAATATTTCACTAAGTATCATATATAACACTAAACAGTTCAGTTATGGCTCCAATTATTTTTCTGTCAACAAGTGCCAGAAGCAATTTACCTTTCCCAACTGCTAAAAATAAGTCAGAACTCCGCCTACTCCAACTAAGAAGAGCAAATGGAAAGAAAATTAAAGGTTTAAGTAACACATGAAATAACTTATTTGGGGAGCACATAAGTATTATTTACTTTTAAGAACAAGTGCCCATCATTCCCAGTAGTAGTACTTAAAAGGGTTGAGAAGTAATTGTTATCATGATTTACAGTACAAGAGCAACTGCAGTGAATGCAAAGAATGGAAATGGGCTAGTATTACATCAGTGAACACTGCTAAGGTTCAGTTTAGCTAGACGCAAGTTATGTTCAAAGGTTAATGAAAAAGAGTTGAAGAGTTTACTTACAGAAGTAGGAGCTTAAAACAATATGGGAGGAAGCCATCAATTATCATCACTAAGCCTTAAGCAGAGAGAAGTAGCAGTGTCACAAAACTAACCAGAGTGGAGGTAGTCTGTCCAAGAGCTTTGCCCTTAATGGAACATAGTAGGGTAGCACATAAGGATGAAGTAGGTGTAGTCAATTACCTAATCTCACTTAACTCCTGCCCACTAGTTTCCTCATAACCCAACTGCCATATGAAAACTCAAATGGAAATGAGGCTGGCCAGATAGCTCAGAAAAATAAAGTGCCTGCTTCAGCAGATGCAGAGATTGTGGTTCATGATGTGCGGGCCCCAATTCCCGGGTGTGATGAGATGGCTCTTAAGTGTGGGTGGGGTGATGCAAATCCTGTAATCCCAGGGCTTGGAAGGCTGAAAACAAGAGAATCACTACTAGTCTGATCTGTGTAGTGAGACCGTATAGACCTTCTGATCTTTGCATTGAGACCCTATGGACCCTGTAGTAAATACAGAAAAAATAAACTGAACAAATAAATTTAATAAAAATACAAAAAATTTCAGAAAAATTCAGTGATTAAAAGTAGACAAGGATATCATCTATCACCATTTTCATTCAATTTAGTAGTCAAAATATTTGCAGAGGAAATCAGACAAGAGATAGAAATAAAAGTGATGCATGTAGGAAATTAAGAACTCAAATCATGATTATGTGAAGATTACATGAAACTCTACATAGGAGACACAAAAAATTTCACTGAAAAACTTTTAAATTAATAACCAGTATCCCACTGCAATTATGAAACATTGGACTATACATACAAGTACTTCCTCCTAGATCAAAGAGAAGAAAACTTTTCTTCTCTTCTCTTTTCTCCTGCCCCCCTTCAGAACCAATATTGATTTGAAAGTTTGTCATAACATTTGTGAGGACAACAATATTCAGTGTCTCAACTATTGCAAATGTACCACTAACATGTTTTGAAACTCTCATATTGTTATCTCTTATTAAAAGTTCTAAAAATTTAAAAAAGAAATCAAATAAGGAAAAAATTATATTAGATGAACTCATTTTAAAGCTCATTGAAGATTTCTATAAGACAGTATCAATCTTATGTCATGTTACATACATATTTTTTATATGTTTCTGTGAAAGACAAGGAAGAGCTGGGCGTGGTGGCGCACGCCTATAATCCCAGCACTCAGGAGGCTGAGGCAGAAGGATTGGTGTGAGTTCAAGACTAGTCTGGGCTACAAAATTGAGCTCAAGGCCAGCCTCAACTGCATAGCGAGACCCTGTCGCAAAAAGACTAAATAAATAATAAATAAATAAATAAAAGACAAGGAAGAAGTAATATAAAGTCATTGGAAAATGGAAATATACTTTTTAAGACTGCGCATGATGGCGCATTCCTGTAATCCCAGCTCTAGGAGGCTCCAAGCAGGCAGACCACTGCAAGTGCAATCTAGTAGGGAGACACTGAACACCCCGTAGACCCTTCCCTAAAATTAAAAAAAAAAAAAAAAAAAAATATATATATATATATATATATATATATATGCCTTTTAAAGTTTCTAATGCTAGGAGAAAATATGTCTTATAAGTAGATTATTAAGTCAAAGATACAGTATAAATCATAAAACAAAAATTAAAATTAAATAATATTGAGAAAATTGTCAATGAGTTTAAATTAAATATTTCAAAACAATGCTTCAAAATTAAAATTAAATCATAAGTCCAACTAAGAGGCCAGAATGTTGCGTATCATATGTATGAATCCGTGATTAATTCAGAGTACTAGCATAGTATTTGAATAGGTTAATATGTACAAAAATATCAGGTAAGAAAATGTTTTCATGATAGTAAAGAATTACTAGGAATAAGACATAACCTAAAGAGTGGAATGGCAAATATATGACCAGAACTTCTAACTATTTGGGGATAGGATATCGCAAAAAGTTCTAGTATGTTGTGGACATGGACGATAACCATAATGCTAATTGGTAGTCAGGGGGCACCTGTGGGACTCATATTGCTAGGTCCTTGATATCCATCCCATAGACCCAGACAAAACTTTGGGTCATAGATGCAGAAGTCCTTTTGTAGAATATGCTGACGGACATATTCTGCTGCTGTTTACAAAAGAATAGTTGAAAGACTGCTTCTATATACCTCTTTTTCTCCGGTGTTTAATTGTTTGCCCTATTTGGTGGGTTCTTTCCAGTCTCCTTCATGGAGTTGTGGCCATTTTGATTCCTCTCTAGAATATATTTTAGAGGCTCTGGGCTTGTCTTTCCTGTCTGTCCATTCTTTCATCCCAATCCCCACTTGCAGTCACCCACTAACCATGTCAGCTGCCTAGGGACCCCACACAATGCCCTAGCAGTTGGTCATGCAGAGTTACCTGAGGCTTGAAACCAGGACATGGAAGTGATGGAGGTCTGAAGAGAGGAACTAGAGGGGATGAGAAGGAAGACAAAGGGAGGGGAATCACTCTCCTGATGCACGCGTGTCTTACTGGCTCTGGGTTGTGAGAGAAGCTGTGGTAATTATGCTGGAATGAAGATGTGAAAGCGGGAATCAGAGGCCCCCTCTGCTGCTGAGACTGCTGTGCTTGCCATGGAGACTAGCCAAAGTGAGGAAGCCAGAGGTTAAATCCACCATGACTTCTGATTTTCTCCTTGACTTTAGTTAAGAGATCAGTAGTGGTCCATCTTGGAGACCCAAATGACACAATTCTTAATCAGCAGTATATTGTTTAATCATTCTGTGCTTGCATAACTTTGTAGTTTTCTGTCATTGATTTCTAGTTTTGTTGCACTGAAATTATCAAAATCTGATTATCTGTGGCATAATTTTATTTCTTTTGTATTTATTTAAGCATGTTTTATGGGCTAATATGTGGTCTATCTTGAGGAAAATTCAATGTGCTGCTGAGAAAAATGCATATTATTTTGTTGAGTGGGACACTGTGTTGGTATCTATCAAGTCCATTTGTTCAGAGACCTATTCAACTCTGATTTTGTTGTTGTTGTTATTGAAGTTTTGTTTAGTTAACCTATTTGTGATGTTGGGATATTGATGTTTCCCTTTATAATTGTGTTGACATTAATCTAGTCTTTTATGTCCAGTAGGTTTGCTTGTTGGAAGTTGCTAATGTTTAGTGGACATATATTTAAATTATTATCTTTCCCCATTGAATTGTTCCCTTAACCAATATGTCATAATCCTTTTTGCCTCTTTTGATCAGTTTTGACTTGAAGTCTACTTTGTCTGAAAGTTAGGCCTGCTGGCTTTAGGGCTCGCAGTGCATGGAATAATGTTTTCCATCTTTGGCTGTTTAGTTTATGAATTTTTTAGAATAAATGTTTCTTATATACAGAAAAAAATAACCAATATCAGCAGTATAGCAGATACAATATCAACACAAAAAGCCGTAGTGTTTCTGTACATCAGTAATGAACTCAATGAGAAGCAAATTATGGAAGCAATAACATTTATGATAGCATAAAGAAAAACTTAAAACTAAAAACCAGACTGATGAAATGGAAGATGTCTATTTACAAAAACTACAGTACTCTGGAAATGAAGGTTGGATGGGATATTGGTAAATAGAAGGTTATTTGAGTTCCTAGATGAGAAGAACTGAATTGTCAAAATGATCACAAGCCCAGTACTTTTATATAGTACATCGCCAATAGGAATGAAAACAGCATATTCACAATCTAAACAAAGTCCAAAATTCATATGGAACCTGAAGAGGCATAGAATGATAAAAGCAATTTTTGTCAACAAGTGCAAAGCAGTAGGCATCATAGTATTTGAATTTAAACTATACTACAAAATATTTGTGATAAAAGTCTAATGGTGCTGGGGCCAGGGAGATAGCTCAGGGGCACAAGTGCCTGCCTGGCAAGTGCAAGTTCCTGAGTTTGATCCCTAGTTCTGACAAAAAAAGTCTAATGGTGCTGGAACAAAGAGACATATGGATCAGTGAAACAGAACAGAGGATTGAAAAATATCACCACATGTATTCAGCTGTTTGATATTTAAGAGAGAGGCCATAAATGTGTGCTGTTGGACTAACAGCCCAATCAATGCATGGTGCTAGTGAAACAACTGGACCCATACTTCGCTGTATACTATATTGAAATAAAAATGGATCAAAGATCTAAATATTAAAACAAATATTGAATCTACTGGACATCACAATAGCTAAAACACTTGAAACTACAATATTAGAAGAAGATTTTCTAAGCAAAAATAGAATCACACAGGCAATAAAGGCAAAACTCAAGAAATGGGAGCCAATATCAAATTGAAAGCTTCTGTATGATAAGGGGACCAACTGGTAGAGTGAAGACATGGCCTACAGAATGGGGAAACATTTACTAGATACTCCTCAAACAGAGGGGTGATATCTATAATATATTAAGAATACAAATAATTAGAGCATGTAAAACAAAAATTCCAATCAAGAAATTGACAAGTGAAATAAGATACTAATGAAAGGAAGAAGTAGGAGTAGAAAACAAATATAAGAAAAAGTGTTCAACATGTCTGGCCATTAAAAAAATGTGAAGCTGAACAGACAAAGAGACA
>PVJA010055508.1:0-11157 GCA_004027025.1 Myocastor coypus | reverse complement strand
CCCCCTGCTGTCTTCCTGTGGAGTGTCGGGCTAAAGCTGGGGGCCTCCTCTGTGCTCTGACTCCTGGAGCCCTCCCCACCACGGCGCACTCACCTCCTTCTGCTGCTGCTGCCTCATCTGGGCTCTCTGAGGGTTGCCTTCCAGAGTGGCCTTCTTGGAGAGTCCCACCTGCCAGGGTCAGGCAGGGCCACTGAGAGTTATCTCCCCTCCCAGCGCTGCACCCCAGAGCTTAGGCCCTGCATGTCTGACCCCTGTCAGCTGGCACAGCGCTTACCGCCTGAACCTGCCTATAGGATCAACCCCAGCTCCCATGCTCCCTTGGCAAATCATCCAGGGCGTGTGGCCTGGCGACCCTGAACTTGCTTCCCCATCTCGACATACACGTGCTTCACCGCATCTCCCAAGGACTCAGGTTTTGCATAATTATCGTTGTCCTTGCTGCCACACCTCTGAGGAAGATCCAGGAGCAGACGCCTCACCTGTTGCTTCTTACTCACTGTGCTGTCTGCGCTGAACCCAACTTTCCTCTCTGTAGATGAGGAGTCAGAGGTTAGAGAGGTTTCGGGACCTTCTCAGGGCCCCACAAGAGAAGCCAGCTCCGCCTGCCATCTGGAGGTAAAATCTCAACTGCTTTTATGCCACACCCTGGTAGCACCCGTGACCGCTGTCCCATCCGCTCTCCTCTTGCTGTGTGTCCAGGTTCCTGCCATGCCCATCCACAGCAGAGGAAGCCAGACTGTGTGAAACAGCACGTTTCAGAAGCTCCCGCCTGTCTGTCCCAGGCCCCAGGAGTCTCTAGCCCAGCAGCTACACTGGAGACCACACTCAACCTCACGGTCGTCTAGGAAGCTCCCAGGGGAGTTCTTCTAACAAAGCCTCTGCTTAGCCATTTAGAAAGTCACCACCCAAGGTGTCAACTCTGAAGGACAGGACAATGAATTCCTTAGAAGTGGTATCTGCGATCTGATCTATTAGGGTCCACTGTTTCAACAGTGGACGTCGTCTCATCTAGCAGAGAGAAAGGCAGAACTGTCCTCAAGACAGTTCTCATAGCTATCTGGAGACGAGGTTGCTGCCAACAGGCCAGGGAAGTAGGAATCTGAAGACCAATCGGCATTGGCAAAGGGGCAGCTAGGGGACTGGCAGCACAACCACAGGTCAGTCCAGTGCACCCGCGGGGACATGAGCTGAGCTTGACCTTTGACTGCCTGTCCCAACAGGATTTCTCTGTCACAGGCAGAGGCCCCCTCTGTTGGAGCTTTAGTGACATTGATTTCTTAAAAATTGGGG
Organism: Myocastor coypus; assembly: GCA_004027025.1. Classification (NCBI taxonomy): domain Eukaryota; kingdom Metazoa; phylum Chordata; class Mammalia; order Rodentia; family Myocastoridae; genus Myocastor; species Myocastor coypus. Next base: position 9,867 of record PVJA010055508.1, on the reverse strand, counting down.
GCTTGGGGCCCAGCGGGATGGCTCAGTGGTCTAAAGCGCCTGCTTGGGAAAGCTTGGGTGGCTTCAGGGACCGCGGTTCGATCCCCGGCACCACATGCTGCACCAGCCCTGCCGTCAGGGCGTGGGCTGAGCCAGCCATAAAAATGAGTGAATAAGCAAATAAAGGTTATGAAACAAGAAAAACATAAAGAAAAAAAATGGGGGGCTAATCTGGTGGAATAAGGAAGCCTTACTACACAGCCACCATCAGCATATGGAAGCTACTTTTCCAGCAGGAGTGTCCAGTATGACACCCAGAGACCAGCTAGATCTACCATCTCCTGAGCCTTTCCTGGAGAGCCCAGCATAATCCAAACCAGAGCCTCCTCATGGGCCCGCTAGCCTCCGGTTTAACCAAGAACAAATAGCGCCACCTTCTCGTGATTGCAGGAAATGCAACTCAAATTTCTCAATACGGATAAAGGGGAAAACGACCAACCGGGCAAACAGCCCGTATGTGGTCCTGAACCCCTCCCAACTTTGCCCTCTCTCTGCCTTCCAAGTAGTTTCACCTCAGATCCTAGTCTCCATTTACCTTAATGAGCAGATTCCTGCTTTCTGCAGTGTCCGTGGCACACAACTTCTTGGATCTTTTGAAACTTTTCCTGTTTGAGAAGGGAAACAGAAGGAATTGCAAAATAATGGGAGGTGTGTGGGTTCAAATTCCTATCATTTGCAAACCTAAAGGACACAAACTGCCTAAATGAGCATTTCTGCTGGGTTCATATAAAATCTGTGGAAGCCAAAGGAGTGGGATGGGAGTTTTCTTTTGATCCTATGGACCTTCCACATTTCAGCAGACTGTGTTTTGTCAGTCTTGACAGTTACGGTTTCATCTGGACAAACAGTTCCACTGCTGTGTAGTGACAACCTGAAGAAAGACATTTTGTGAGGAACTGTGCCTGGTGCTGAGAAACAGTCCTGAATCAGAAACCCTAGCGTGGGATAGTCAGGAGGCCTACAGACCCACCTACAAGGCAGCTCCTGCCCTCAGCATCTCGGGCTTTCCAGCCCCTTCCAGAGTCACTCAGGGGGCAGCAGAAAGATCTACTATAATACACCTGGCATCCTTATGGAGAAAGTCAGGCCCACCTGGACACTTCTGCCCATGTGCTGCTCAGCCGATGGACTGGACTGCTCTGCAGAGCAGATATGATCGCGTGTATCGAGGAGAAGTTTCTGAGTCGCAGGCATTCCTAGCAAGAGAAAGTATTTTATGTGAGTGAGGAGCAGCTGGAGACCAGCCTGTTCCAGTTCCAGCTGCCTTCATCTCTCCTAGATGAGACGATGCCCAGGGAGCTGTGGAGTGGACTCGCTGGGCCCTGTGACAGCACTTCCAGGGAGAAGGGCTCTGGCTAAACTCAAGGAAGCAGCTCAGCTCAGACGACTGCACCCACCACCCCACATGACCTATGAGTCTGGCTCAGGGTGCCTTCAATAGGGAGGCTGGAGGTTGGTGCAACATCTTAGCCTATGGCCCTTTGACTTCTTGTCCCAACAGGATTTCACTGAGGCCATACCGCTGTTTTCCCTTATGTTAGGTCAAGGGGAGCCCTAGGATTCACTTATGGCAACCCCATCTCCCTCAGAGACACCGATATTGGGAGAGCCCAGGGATACCTCAGAAGAAATCATTCTGACAAGCACCTTGACTCATGGCTTCTGACCAAATACATCTCTGTCTTCACAGCCATGGCTTGTGTTTTGATGGTCTTGGAAAAGTGACACACCACATGGCTGAGGCGAGATGAAGATTAGTGCCACTGCACCTACCAGTGGTAGAGGGGTGAGCTTCTGTAAGGATTTACCTTTCTTAGTGAAATCTTGTGCAGCCACAGGAGGCCACAGCTGCCACCTGGTATGACCACAGCAACTTGTTCTTGAGATGACACTGCTGATTGGTGTGCAGAGTAGCTTAGCGATTTTTGTGTGAGAGCATGTTCGTGTGTGTGTGTGTGTGTGTGTGTGTGTGTGTGTGTGTGTGTGTGTATGTGTGAGTGTGCTCTTACTCTGTGTGGAGCCTTCCTGGTGAGAGTTTCAATTTGCAAAAGGCCTGGAAGGGTGTTAGAATGTACTTCATGTGGGATGCATGTGGCCTGGAGCAGTTGAAAACATTGGTACCAAGCCAAGTTATCCATTGCCTGGTTTTATTTATTTATTTATTTATTTATTTATTTATTTATTTATTGGAAGCAGGGATTGAACTCAGGCCCTTGCGCTTCCCAGGCAAGCACTTATTCTACTGAGCCATTTCTCTAGCCCCCATGGCCTGGTTTAAAGTGAAGTGATTCAGAAAATGTTTTCTGTAATATTTCTTTAAATACATGATATGAGCCAGGCATGGTGGTACACTCCTGTAATGCCAGCATTTGGGAGGCTGAGGCAGGAGGATCAGTGTGAGTTCAAGACCAGCCTGGGATACCAAAGTGAGCTCAAGACCAGCCTGAATTGCATAGCGAGACCCTGTCTCAAAAAAAGGTAAAAATAAATAAGTAAATAAATAAATATGTGATATGGAACTTGACACCTATTCACATCATCAGAAGGAATAATGAAGGCCAGGTTCTTCTGGCAACGCGACTGTAGCCAACTTGTATGGTAAAGCCCTGGGACACCACCCAGGTGAGTCCCCTTCCTTGGTCCTTGGTTCAGAGACCTCCCTGGTCATCCTGAGCTCTCACCTGTACAGGCCCCAACGTGTGCACTTGCACCCTAGACCAGCAGTGGTCACCGTTTGTTCTGTGCTTCTCCTGGTCTTGGCTTACAAACATGGAGTTGTCAAATGGTCTGCTGATGATCTGTGTGGGGCTCTGCAAAAAAAAAAAAAAAATAAAATAAAGCACAAAGGTACCTAGAATTATATACATATAATCTTCAGAGAGGATGCAAGAGTATAGTTTGAGGTCAGTGTATTAGCCTCCAAGCAGACAAACTCATGGTAATCCAAATACTAGTCTTCAACGTTCCCCATGCTTCCAACCTTGACACAGGAGAGGACAGAGCTCCAACACCTAACAGCTTGCCTGTTCCAGGCTGGCACATTCCCATCACTCCCACGCCCCACAGGCTGATGGTGAAAGACTCACCACAGCAGGCCAGGCCTGGCACCAGGCTGTCTCTCTTACTTGTGGTCTCCACCTGAACATTAGCTGGAAACATCCCCAGTGAGATCTGAGCCAAGATCTGAGAAGGCTCCAACATGTGTCCTTTTCGTGGTTAGCTCTTTGGGAAATGAGAAAACAGCAAAAGCTCATCTTTCACACGTGAATGTCTCCTTCCTAGTGATCAGGATAGAAGACAGTTTCACAAGTGTGGCTGCTTGGTATCCAAAGTTCCAAGCTTTGTCGGGTTCTAAAACCAAGGAAATGAGGTCATGTTTTCAAGATTCTATTAAGGTTAGGATGAGGATAAGGATTAGGGTGAGGGAACAAGGTGGGCTTCGCATTGAACTTTTGTTGGTGGAAGTTTAGGATTACATTTAGGATTATATCATATCTGAGAGTGAGATATTAAGTTAGAAATTAGATTCAGGCTTTTAAAAATATTTTGGTCCAGGCATATATCTCAGTGGCACAGTGCCCGCCTGGCAAATTTGAGGTCCTCAGTTTTAGTCCCACTCCCCTCCCCGTCACAGTTTCTTTTATTAGCGTGTGTTTACAATCGTTTTGGGGAATGAGTACACGTACATAACGGACTTGGCTGTTTTCTAATCCCCTGCCCTCTTCCTCCTGTAAATTCCCCGGCCTAATTTTGTTAACGTTATTAATCTTATGTGCCTGGTGTATAGTGTGTACACTCATTTGGCATGTTAGATTCCCGTAGGGCACATCTTTCTTCTACTTAGTCTCCCAGCCCGCTTTGCCCACGTTCTCTTGGCCACTTTCCCGTTTGTTAGAGACCTGTCCCCCTGTCTGCTTCTCTCTGCCTTGTACTGTGCTCTTGATTTGTACTTTGCCTTGCTCAAGTGAAAGGTGCCACGTGGTACTTAAGCTTCCGTGCCTGGCTTACTTCACTGAGTGTCACATTCTCCAGGCGCATCTGTCTTCCTACAGGTATCTTGAACTTTCCCTTCCTTACAACTGGGCAGCATCCTGCTAGGCGTGGACACATCTTCTTCACCTAGTCACTGATGGGGATGCAGGCTGCTTTTGCTACTCTGAATCATGCTGCTGCTGCTACAGACCTCAGCTCCTGCTTGACAGTCACGGTTAGAGTAGGATTTAAGATTGCAGTTTTATTCAGGGTTTGGGTTTAGGGTAAGGTGGAACCAACTATTGCTTAGGACATTTTCTCATTACTGGAAGAAATACCCAAATCACAATTTAAGAGGAAGAGTTCATTTGGGGTAATATTTTTAAATGTTTCAATGTTGTGAATCTATTTATTGCGATGTAGAATGCATGCATAAGTCTGACAAAATTTACAGGAGTGTATATCTCTAAAAAGTAAATTGATTCAAATTAAAACTGTACCTCACAGCAGCCAGATAGCTCAGTAGACTACAGCACCTGCTTAGGCAAGCACTAGGGGACCGGGGTTCTATTCCCATGTAGGCAAACTGAGGTGACAAATGAGACTGGACCTGGTGGCATGTGCCTGTAATCCCAGCACTTGGGAAGCTGAAAATGAGTCTAATCTGTGCAACAAGACCCTGTAGATCCTGTACTAAATACATAAAAAATTTAAAAACAAATTTAAATTATACCTCACTAAACAAACAAAACCTGAAGATCTGTGGGACTGAAGCCCTGTGTCATTAGATGGGAGGAAATTATAAAGACTAGAGCAGAAATTAATTCAGTCAAGATGAAGAAAACAATACAAAGACTTAATGAATAAAAAATCAGGTTCTTTGAAAAATTAAATAAAATTGATAAGCTCCTAGCGAACCTCATCAAACAAGAGGAAAGAACAATCTTAACTTCAAGCAATAAGGAATGAAAAGGGTGAAATTACCAGACGTAGTGCAGATTCGGAAGACCATTAATAGCTGTGTCAAGAACCTTTACTCCCACAGAATTGAAGACACTGATGAAATGGGCAGATTCCAGGAAAGGTGCAATTTACCAACAGTGAATCAAGACGATATAAGAACTCTCAAGAGTACAATAACAGCCAAAAAAATACACATTGTAACAGAAAACCTACCAACCAAGAAAAGCCCAAGTTCTGATGGATTCATAGCTGAATTCTACAAGAAATTTCCAGAAGATATAATCCTAATATTCCTCTCTTTCTGCTAGTAAACTAGGAATCCCACCTGAGCTTTTCATTAGAACAACTTAACCACTGCTTCAGAAATTAGGCTGTAACAGCTTCCAATAGTTTACATTCTAAAACCGCTATCAGGGGATTTGTTTACATCTGTACCTAACATGTTAACTAAGAGTAAGAAAGAGGATTTTGTCAGCTTTAAAGTGTTTTTACCAATACGTAAAATGTGATGCTAGGCCATACATACGCTTTGCATGTGAGCTTCAAATTTAGATCTTGCCCAGTTGCTGAAAATGTTTACGTAGGTGATTAGATGGAAAACAAGTGTCTGGAGACTTGGCTCAGTGCACAGGTCCAAAAGTCTCCAGGCAGTGTTTCTGTCTATCTCTAGAAGAGATAAACACACACACACACACACACACACACACACACACACACACACACACGATCATTGTAGCCTAAAAAGTGCGCACTTCAAATTGTGTGCACTTTTTGGGTCTGGTAAGATAGCTCAGAGGTCTAAAGCACCTGCTTAGGCAAGCTTATGCAAAGTACAGAGACGACGGATGGATCCCCAGCACCACATGCTGCACTGACCCTGCCCAGGATGGGCTGAGCTGGCCACAAAAAAATTGACCTTTTTATGCAGTAGTTATGCTTCCTTCTGTAGACATTCCTGTCCCTGGACCAATTGTAGCTTACAAGGATTCAATAACAGCAAAGTGTTTGTGAGATATTTCAGGAGATAGGAGTCACGCCCCAGTTCGAGGGCGAATAGGCTGGTGGGATCCTGTCTCTCTTTTCTCCAACAGGAGCATCCACCTGCTCTGGAGAGGAGGACTACTCAAGAGATGCCTTGGAAGGCAATCAGTGGAAAGGTGGGGCTGCCCAGAAAGGTAATTTGTATTGAATTCCAGATTATTTCACAAAGTCTCTTTCTCCTTTGGAGAAAAGAGTGCTTCATTACACACCAAAAGATGCTTGATCCCTACATGCCAAAAAAGAACCATTTAATTCAAGTGAAATATAGAAGAAAGTATCAATTATGGCACCATTTTACAACTAGAATGATACTGTGAAAGCAAAATGTTAAAAAAAAAAGTCTTACGTTCAGAATTTGTTTGCCTTAAGGAAGTCGTTGTGAGCTCCAGGAGAGTGGGTAGTTCAAGTGTCTAAAGTATTCACTGTCTTGGAGCCTAAGGCTGCTTCCCCTTAACCTTTGGAGCCTAAGGACAAGACATGGTTAATCACAGCATTATCCACCATTATTGAAATTAAGGTTTCCCTTATTTGCTTTTCTAAAGGGTGGGTGTTATGGTTTGTATCTAGTGGTCCCCCCAAAGCCTCAATAAATCATGGGGCTGCCAAGCGCTCAGCTCGAGGGGCGGGGCCAAAGGACTGGGCGGGGCTTGAGGGAGCAGGGTCAAGAGAGGCTCAAGCCTTTACACTGACAACTGGAGCTGTCAGAGTCCCCCTCCCACAGGCAGTGGTCTCTTGGAGGTAATAGAGTGAATCATTCTGGACATAGCAGCGCCCCAGCCTCTTCACATCCTATAAAGCGGAGGCATCATCTTGAAACCTCCAGTAACTGTGAGCTAAAGAAACCTTTCCTCCCCTAAGTTTGTGTGTCCGGTATTTGTCCCAGCAATGACAGAAAAGTAGCTAAGACAGTGGGCTTCTAGAACAGCTAAATTCCAGGCCTCTACAAGGCTACACCCATCCTTAGCCACGTTTAGGCAAGCTTTTCAAAGATAATACCTTTTGATGAAGTAAATGGGCAATTTAGAACTTCCAGAGTTCATATTGTTGTAGGCAGCTGAATTAAATAGAAATATTATAGGCAGTCAGACAGGGCCAGGCCCTCAAGGACAACATGGAAGACAAGGTGACTCTGCAACTAGAGACAGACGCTCCTCCGCCTTCGGCCAGACCTTGTGACAAGAATAATAAAAAGCAACTCCATAGTTCCTTAAAGATGGGCATGAGGGACTGATATGCTAAATGAGTATCAGTCACCTTGAAAGAGCCTAGAAAGAGTCACGAGCCCAAGCTCAACAGGTGGAGTTCTTGCCCGCTTGCTATGTGACTTGCCTTCCCATTGGATCCTGATGTTAATCAATTTTACCTGAGCAATGGTGCTTGTACTCTCATTGGTTGACCATAGTGTGTGTCCCACCTCATACCCACCTAAGCGAGTTCCCATGTGTTCTCTATGAAAGTCTCTGGAAGAGACAGCTTTGGGGGGACACCCACTCGGGACCCCTCTTCTGTCCCTCTCTTGGACAGGAGCTTTCTTTCCTTCAATAAATACGTTCTGCTCATTACTCTGTTCCTAAAATTCATTCTTCGGTTTTAGAGAACATGAACTCATCCCAGGTACTTTTCAGGTTGAGGATCAGTTTTACCTATATCATTTGGAGGTTCCCTATTGGAGGTCATCCACCCCAGATCAGCTTTTTCTTCCTTCATCAATATGCCTTTTTCTCTGTTACCTATAACAAATAAAGTCAGATCTTAGAAGATCTTTCGATGGTGCTGGTAAGTACAGTGATGTCTTTAGAGGCCTTACTCAGAGTTATAAAATAAGTCGGAAAGCTGTAATGTTACTATTCATCTAAGCTGGGCCGGCGAGATGGCTCAGCAATCTAAAGGGCTTGCTGAGGCAAGCTTAGGGACTGCAGTTCAATCTCTGGCACCACATGCTGTGCCAGCCCCACCCCCAGGGCAGGTTGAGCTGGCTGTAATATTTTTTAAAAATCCCCAGCCCTTAATATTAAACCAAGCTTTAACTTCTAATGAAAGGCAGCATTATAAGCTGCTATTATATTCTGAGACAAATATGACATTGTTAATTTTATTTATTTATTTATTTATTTATTTATTTTTGCATTTTAGGGAAGGGCCTACAGGGCATTCAGGGTCTCACTACAAGATCAGACTCCTAGTGATCCACACTTGCTTTCAGCCTCCCAAGAGCTGGGCTTACAGGTGCATGCCACCACTCCCAGTCTCCTTTGCCATCTCAGTGTGCCCTGGGGGCTGGGCTGGCAGGGCAGGCCTGGGGATCAAACCCCTGTCCCTTGCACCTACTTGTATGCCATTTAATCAATGTTGTTAATTTCAAAGAGCTAAGAGATAGGCCACCATTTTCTAGTGTGTATTCTTGAAGTTCTAAGAACTAAAACCAGGGGGCTGGGGAGATAGTTCTGTGGCACAAGTGCCTGCCTGGCAAGTGCAAGATTGTGAGTTTGAACCATGGTCCCACAAAAGAAGAACTAAAACCAAGCCTTCCATTATTAAATTTCAGCTATCTACCAGGAGAAAGAGGAACACCCCTCTGACTTCTTAGAATGTTTAATAGAGACATACTTCCTGAGATGCTAATGCAGTAGAGGGCAGATTACTCTTGTAAATAAGTTCATTCCTCAGTCAGCTCCAGATATTAGAAAAGAGCTACAAAAGACAGATTTCAGTTTAGATCACTTGATATTTTAGTAAAAACTGCTTTAGTGTCCTATGGTTATAACTGGGAGAAAACCAGGGAGAGAAACCAAAAAGGTCAAAAAGGCTGCCTTTGTTACAGACTCAATACAGTGACAATGAAGTTCATCCACTGACGAAGTTCATCTGCTATTGCTGTCAGAGGCTAGTGAGTTACAATTGTTATGCTTCAAAAAAGTTTATAAATTTATGTGTCAGCTCAAATGCTGATATTTTGATTATACATGTTCTAATCTCAGAACATTTGTTCTTTCCTAGAAGAAACCAAAGAAACCAGGCCAGCATATAAGGGACTGCCTGCCTTAAGAGGCTCACAGCCATGCCCTGACTGCCACAGCAGCCACTAGAAGTGAAACTGCACTCTGCGGCCCAGGCCCCAGAGCTCAGACTTAGATCCCAGTGGTACATTAGGAGTGAAGGATGCTGGGAATGCCTCCTCCCTCTGGCCACAGTGCTATCTCTACCGGCCATCTCCAAGGAGGAGCCCCGGGTAATCATGACTAGAGGAAAACTCAGCCTATTGCTGAATATTGGAACAAGTCTCTTTGTCTTTCTCTAACTGTGACCTTCCTTTCAGTCATCTGTACCTCTATAGAAACAGACTTTAGCCAGACGTGGTGGCTCATGCCTGTAATCCCAGCACTTGGGAGGCTGAAGCAGGAGGATGGGTGTGAGTTCGAGACCAGCCTGGGCTACAAAGGTGAGCTCAAGGCCAGCCTGAACTGCACAGCGAGACTCTGTCTCAAAAAGACAGAAAAAAAAAAAAAAAAAAAGAAAAGAAACAGACTTTACAAGACATCTTACTTTAGCTGTATTTGAGATACTACACTATATGTTCAGGTTGCTTATTAATCAAAATGATGCTGAGACTGACTTTTTACAAATTTATATATTGTTCATGTATAATACCTAAGAAGTATTTCACTAGTTAAACCATATCCCCAAGCACAGATAAAATCCTGCCAGCATAAAAGTGTTCTGAAGACAGTGGCTACACAGTGTCCAGTAGCTTTAGGCCTATAGATACAGCCAGGTCTTATATTTGTGACATAAAAAACTCAGTTACAGTATTAAAAGGAGAAATCCCTCAGCAGTTCTCCTTGCTTATGATGA